>UZAN01040836.1:23065-47230 GCA_900618425.1 Echinostoma caproni | reverse complement strand
CTTTTCACTCAGTTGTTTAGCGTTCGGTGTAAAAATACTCAACCAAGGCCCCACCTCCTCCGCAGGATGAGACTGATTGCAAGAATTTGGCAGAATCGTTCGATTCCATTGAACATAAATTTTTCCCGTTTGTGCTGATACAATTAGATGATGTACTTGAAATCCCGTAGTGAATGTGAGGGATGTTGCTGTAGATGTGGACCGGAAAGCGGGTAAATTGTACGGGGTCCCGGGAGTTTGGTTTAAACCATCCAAGTGCAAAACTTTAGACCAACTTGAACGTCGAACGGCATAGAGGTACACTAGTCTCCCTCCACGTGTGGCTGCTAAAGCCAAATCAAGACTCATATTCAAAGCAACTGTGCTGACTGGATCACCAGTTGCGTCATTGTAGAACAGACGGCGTACAATGATTAACGGCCGAGAACATGAAGGTTGGAATCCAGACACACCAGGCGGATAAAATGCGTGTCCAGCATGCGAATAGACCAACGGTGCTCCATGTTGTGGAAACCTGCCCGCTTTCAGACGCGAGAAGTCCAGTCTGGACTGAGATTCACATATATCGATCGGGCTATCTTTATTCTCTGTGCCCAGGCCAGATTCCGTATCGGAGACAGTGATGTTAATTGCAGTTGGGCTCCGTTGCTCATTTACCTGAGGATGAGATACGGATGATGTAGGCAGCTTGAGTAAGAATCGATCGGGGTCACAAAGCTCATCCTCACCACCATAAAACTCGACCAAAAAATCATCATCTTGAAAAGAGGGCACAGTGTTTTCCGACTCCCACCGAACTTCATCCATATTTGCGTCTTTTACATCAGTGGGATCCAGGTCCCATACTGCACACGTCCCATCTTTACTCCCGGTAATCAAGTAGCGCGTGGGATTGACTGTATCATTCAGCGGGGCACCAAATGGCTGTAGTGATGGATTGCTAGAGGATGTTATTGAAATACTACTCCGACGTCCCGAGTCCGGACGTGTAATAAACGGATTCGTGTCTCCCAAACCATCAACTGTATCGATTGCAACACAACTTATTGTGTCTGAATGTGGACTGGTAACCAATGTTTCAAGGCGAGACCGATGAACATTGTAAATTGCCAGCCGATTATCCCATCGCCCGGCCGCAAATAACCAGCAACCATCACTACTGACAGCAAACATTTGTGAACCAAGTGTGTTGGATTCACTTTCACACGGAATGGATTCACTCGGAGTATCCACGGCGGTTTTGATCGAACGTAATTTGCTTGGTGTCCATAACACTGTCCGATCCAACGGGCCGACACTACACAAGTTACGGCTATATAGGAGATACAGGAGAAAACATTAGGTTGGTCAAATCTTCATAGCTAAAAGTATATAGAAGTATATGAACAAAAACGGTCATACCGGAAAAAGCAGCACAACAGGAGAAGATTACATGCGATTTCCACACAACATAAACATTCTAATGTTGATGGTCATTCGTGATACGCATACTTAATGGGAACGGGTAATTATATGGTTTGTCTTTTCAGTTGTAATCGACTAACGCTTAGAGGATAAGTTGGATTCACGGATAGTATCCACAGCGGTTTGTGGGAATAGGGTATGAAGCGCTTTTCCTAGCACCTTGTGAGGCTGTTTTACTGCTCGATCGCCTGATCCGGGGTGATGTAAGCTAACGACATCTCATGGGTCTTCCGTTCGAGGTTACCCCTCTGGCTTTCGCACCCCAAACTTCTACTAACGAGGGAGTAGGATTATTCCAGATGAACTGGTGGTTTATTGTGCAGTTCATTCACCTCCCTCAGAAAGGCATGTGGGGTGAAGAGAGTATGACAGGAGCCCTGATCTTATTTCGCTGTGGGCCTCGATCACCGCATTGCACTGTGATTAACAAACTTGTGCTGTTTTATAGTGCCGTGAAATTAAATCAAACGTACGCTTAGCTGAATCAGTTAATGCACTTTTACAGTTCTGAGAAAATAATGTGTACCGGTATCCATACTCACTGAAGTGTTAGGGTAGCAAACAGGCTACTGGGTTGCAAAATGATTTGATGGTTGAAGTCCATCTACCATCCATCGAAAGATCTGCATATATGTACCCCCAAAGTAGCACTCATGCTGCCCAAAACGTAGGACATGCAAATACGGAAGAAGACAGTGGCTATTTCCTAACAGTGTTTCCGACTGAATCGCCAATCGGTCAAACCAAAACCAGTGACAAATGATGACTTGAGGAGTTTCATTTCATTCACTGGATTGATGAGTTTGGTAGAGTGGTAGTTATTATTATTATTATATCATATTTCACGCTTATCTGAGGATAGTCTGTGTGCCAAACAAATCATGGTACAATAAGCTTTATAAAAAAGAGAATGTTCCATGATTGGCTTGGGGGTGAGTACTGCCAGGTTGCCCAGGCCAAGGCGGGTGAATTTTTTTGAAGAATCCACAATCGTGGTGGTTAGTGGAGCGCTGAATAGCGTTCACGATCAAATGCGACCATATTCCGATCGACTGAACCAGAATGGATTCAGAAGAAGCATCTGTATCCAGAAATTATTAAAAAGTATCACATAATTAATTATCAAGGCATGAACGATAGTACACCACCCGCTTCCCTTGATGAATAAATCAAAAGGTTTGGGCTTAGAGAAGTAGAGGGCGAGTGCCTTTGCGTTTTTATGAACTGTAGAGCATTGAATCAACCTGTCTATATGAACTCTCCCATTCCCCTTGAATTCACTCTCAACATTCCAATCCTCATTGTCCTGTTTTATCCAAATGGGCGGCCAAAAGAGAGCTACCAAAACCGGGGCACGAACATGCATGGTTAATGGTTGTAAAATATGAATCCGTATCTGAACACATATCAGTCATCATTCTAGCTCCAAAGGCTTTTATTGCAGCTCTCATGGATAAACCACCGCCTGGCAGTCGAAAATCGAATGAAAAGTTAACGATTATACGGTGTGAACTGGAACCGAAACTGTTCCAGTAAATGCACTGCTCTTTCTGGTAACTTGCCTGGAAACATATTGATGCTGCGTGCAGTCAAAGCACCATCAATCCGTCGCATTTCGATTCATTTGCCAGACACTTCTAGGGTTTGGAACTTCCCCGTCCAATTCGGTCTTCATTAAAGACCAAACAAAACTACCATTGGTATTTTACATTAATTTAGCGTTACAGGTTAAACAAAAGTCTGGATCTTTCCATTCTATGAGAAGCCTACAACGTTGTACTATGGATGGCATGAGCACGAATGGGCGCTTGAACACCCACCCAATGCATTTTGTTGTTATTTACAAACTTTATCAATTAAGCTGATAAAGATATATAATCGTATCCAAAGAACACGTAGTTTGCAAAAATCTTCAAAGGGGTCGTAAATATATACTTTTGATAGTCTTAACAACGTGACAATTATTGTGAATCCAATATCAGTTTGGGAAACTACGCCCGTCAAGTGCCTTCAATATTCTCGCCAAATTACTTAGCTGAATGGTTGGAGAGTTAACGTAATCTCAACGGCGTATACTACTGATTATTCTACGCTTACACACAACGATTACTATTGTCAGAACCATCCAAAACGTTCATGTGCATCTTGTTCAAAGTGGCATATGCCCGGTGGATAACGCATTTAACAAGTTCATCTGAATGAAGCAATGAAACTATTCATCAATATTTGCATTAACAAACCTCCTACAACAGGGACTACGTAGAAACCTCTTAAAATAGTGTCAGAATTCAATGGTGCTCAAATATATCCACACAGCTATTAAATATAAGACGCTATTATACAAATATCAGGAGCAAACACGTGAATGAACAAAATTTGAAAACTTTCATAAATGCGTTTGCACGAAACAAAATCGATGACATTCCAAAGTTCGTGGAAGAAGTTAAGGACTGCAACCACCAGTAACATTAGTTCACAACTGGAAGGGTGATGCTGGATCCCAAAGGAGAACTGCATCATACATCTACTAGACAGAAAAAGGAGAACCAGTCATACAATTCACCTTCCAGTGATCTTCGTAAAAAAATACAAGCTCTTGGAACTCGCCAAGGTAAATAAAAGTATTTTCAGAGGACCTCCGTCTAGTGCAGGTTAAAAGAGGTGGGTCAACACCAACTGAACGAAGGCGAAAGCTCTCTGACTGTAGTTGTTCATCAGTTTCCAGTAAAGCTTTGCATGCGTTGCCCCAATTTTGCTTATTTTGATTGAAACAACAAAGCCATGTTGCTTAGGGGAATAAGACTACAATGAAAAGACTACGAGGTGATCAACCCCCTATTTGGTTTGAACTCCACAAGACAATGTTAGCAGAAGCAAAGAAAGCTGTTAAACAAAAGGGCTTACTGAAGCATATTCTTGCTGCTTAATTCCAACTGGAAGTTATCTTGCGCGCGAATGGCCGAATTTTCCGTCGAAGAGGAACCGTCTTTTGGTCGCCAAATGTAACGACTGATAGATCCACGTTCATCAACGGAAAGAACCAAAGAAGCGAGACGTTCCAGAGAAGTCCGTGGAATGCCAAAATCAGGGCAGTTGATGTCATAAGAAAAACTGCTTCTATCCTCTATGGGTTCATTCATTTCCGAAGATGATTGCTTTGCTGATGCCATTGCTAGAGATGCCACTGTCTTCAGTACGTGACTTGGATCTGGGCTGGATGTCATTTTTGAATCTCCACTAAAACTCGCTGAAGCCGAATCATCCCCGGAAGCTGATCTATTCACAAGAGCTGGCGGAGGCATGCGGAAAGCTGGGATTACAGCCAAATAAGATGCTGAAATACATGTTGAACGTTCTACCTGAAGTACTCCCACCAGATGATACATGCGACAATTTACTCCAAACACATACTGCTTCTCAGCAGCCTTAGAGCCCAAATGCATCGACCAAAGCTCTTTAGTAACCAGACTATCTCCAGTGGGAACATCATCCGATGGCTCCATTGCGCGACTACTGTTTGAGGTAGCTTCACCATATTCGGCCGAATCGGAGTGAACAGGGTTATCATCCTCACTTTCCGACGCCACAACATTTAGCGAGTTGTTGGACTCAGATAGTGATGTGCTACTACTATGCGTAACAGTCAACGTTGGTCGTTTCAATTCAGCAAGTTGCACAGGATGATAGTTCCGTTTCATTACAAGTAGGTTCGTTAACGGGATGCGGCGCTGGTTAAGCAGTGAACTTAACCACTCTGAGTAGGTAAGGCGCTTTGGATGAGGGGCCTGGAAAGATATCGAGGAACATGCCAACGTTATGAAGCTCTATTTTGATGGTGGAATGAACTGTCATTCGTACACTGTTTAGTTTTGATTGCCAAAAATATACAAGTTTGAGTGTCATTCTAGAAATGGGTCACAGTTAAATCCGCAAGAGATTGAAAACAACTGAACCACAAAAGAGGCAGAACAAAACTATGAAATAAGATTCTGAAAGCATACTGTGCATTTTAAACATTTTTCAGTGATGCATAAAGATCAGAACGCGTCAAACCAAAATGGATGAAAATGGAAGATCAAGGATATTTGGATATCAATAAACAATGATCCCATTAGAAATGGCAAAACTGGCTTAAGTGTTTCATATTATTCTGTATAAAACGAGAGCTAGTCAGACAATCAGTGGCGTAATTTCCACCAATATTCTTCACAACGTAAGGAACAAAACAACATAAATTAGGAATTTTCCAGATTTATTTGTATGACCAATTTATAATATATTCGCAAACTGAATTATTTCGTCTGTTTACCTTCAGCAACTGACAAGGAGTCTGACCAAAGTTGTTAATCATACTTTCCATCGCAGCTCGTTCCAGTTCATCGGGGATTTTATCCAAATCCACCGCTCCCTCGTATGAAGCGTAGAAGAACACGTTCAGAGCATCCACTGCGGCAGGACCAGTCTGTTTATACCTAACAAAGTGAGAAAATCATTATGCTCAACATCGGTATCAAGGACAACAAGAACGACTAAAGCAGCAACAATGACAACAACCAGGAAATGGGGAAAGATAAAACGATATTTATTTTACAGTAGCAAGCTTATACTAGCCAATTCGATTGTTAAGAGGCACCAGGCACTCTTGGGTGTGGATTTCACTCCTTGGGAGATCTTTGACTGAGCACCATTTCAGGCATTTACATGCGGTGGAAATGTTTGTGATAACCACTGAACAGCAGTGTCTGGTGTCTCTTAATAATGGAATGGGCTAATCCAAGCTTGTTATCGTAAAGTTGATTCAGCCATTCGCACAAGGTGATAACCGTCGACCGTGCAGCTCATGGGTAAGGGTTTGAACTTCCAACCCGATTAATCGAGGTTCCAATTCTGACAGGGACCCAAAAGTACACACTGCTGACGAGTCCCAAACAGGGCGAAACAGAGGATTGTTTTACTCTCTATAGTGATTTGATTAGGAAAGGAAGATGAATGGATCTTTTTTTATCTTTTTATTTCACTTCCTTTTATTGAATATGCAATGGTACAATTTTCAGGAAGGGGAAACGGCCAATCAAAGGGCTGCCATTCAACACACAGTGGAAAAGTCAGGCGGTGGTGGTGGGATTCGAACACATCCCTGGGGCGATAATTTGGTGACGTTACCACCGGGTCACCACCGCCCGGTTTTGTGTGAAAATAAATCATACGATTTCGTGATAGGTATCAACATTCGAGTCAGGATTAAATAATATGATCAGGATCATCATACAAGTAAACGGTTTTTCAATAAATGTCGTCTCAGCTGATTCTTCATCACATTATAGGGTGTGTGTGGCAATCAGTTCTGAGCTGACAACGTCCAGGTTTTGACCTAAGGATGCAATAATGAGGGCCATCGAATATTGATATCTTGGTGTAGAATAAAAGCACTACTGAAGCAATACCGACAACCAGAACCACGTGAAACCCCGTAATCTGTATACTTTGTCAATGCTCAGTAACAATCTGCGCTGATTTTCATACATCAAACTGCTGCTCATTCTTTCATTCTTTGCAATCCTCCTAATTATCAGTATTTGTGGGATGTTCACAGTTATAAACGGAGGGCGTTGCTGAAAGAAAAAACCTCTTTCCCACTCTGACCGCTTTTAGGTTATTTTTTGAGTTAGATATAGGTGCCTAACCAGATGCAGACGTTGCGAGCAGATTTCAATTGTAATTCGGGACCTCGGGATTCTAAGAACAAGATACACCACATTTTGTTGAAGAAATCAAGAACGGAGACATTAGTTCGGGGTGAAATTTCTCGGGAATCGGTCAAAAACGATCCGGTTGAGAGAGCGGCAACTGTTGAGGGGACTATTATTCCGAACATTTGAAAAAAACTTACGCAAAATTTACATTCTAGAATCATCTGAACAAATCATCGATAGGATAAAAAGTCATCAGTGATATCATCAAGCCCCTAAATGAAACGGTTTATCTAAGCTAACATGACGATTAATAGTATTACCCGAAAATTAGGTCTATCCAGTTGTGTAGGTGTGCGGACACATAGTCGGACTCAAGTGCGGCACGATGCTTTTGAATGAAATCTTCGGGGCTGGAAGCCCAGGAAGGCAGTTCCACATGATTTATACGAACGTTGGATTCTTGAAAGGAGCCGAAATTGAAATCTGCGAAAAAGAGGGCGGAAGCCGAGCATAAGTCACATTATCACGCAGAAGGAGGAGAACTAGAACATAAATGACATTTTCAATATTATTATTACCGTTGTTTGACGCGAGGATGATACTAACGATTGTAACATTGCGTGAGGCGGGGTGCTTATCTGCCGCTGACTATATAGATGTTCATAATCTGATGTCTCGAGTCAAAGTAGTCGTTGTGCAAACAAATAACGGTGATATAGAGAACCCGATCCTTAAGCATCGAAATAAAGGTGTTCACCTTTGAATAGCAAGATAATAATAATGAGTGAGGAGCCACAGACTGTTGGTGCACATCAAATGAATCAGGAACTTATTCGGGCCCAAGCCACTGTTTATGAGCGCATGCTCTTGGGGTTCATCCAGCAGATAACCGTTAACGACCACATCGAACACGTTTTATCTGTCAAGAAGCAACTCAGATTTGAAAGGGAAATAAAGACGTTTTGATGAATACGTCGAACAGATACTTTAGATACCATTTGATTTTTGTATCGGGCATAATTGTGATACGTGCAGTTATTTTTATCTCCTTAAACCTGTCAGGTTTGAATGAAAAGTAGTGCATTGCATGCGACAAATTTGAAGTGGAAAAAATAGTCAAAGACAATTCATTGATTCAAAGAAAACAAATGTGTTTAACAATTGAATAAAACATAACAAGCAACTTTCTCGGAAAACAAATACGGTAATCTAAAACCTTATTCCTAACTGAAAGATGAATGAGAAAAAATGTAGCCTGATGTCAGAATGGAGTACAAGACAAATGAAGTACATCGGATTAATACATATGCGCAACCATAAAGTTTCATCAATCCACTAGTAGTTTAAAACGTGCATACCCGGAAGTGACAAGTTCATATACATCAGGAGGCTAAGACGAGAATGGGGAGTGCAATAGAACCTACATTGTTGTTTCAAAAAAGATGAACCCCACTCACACTGGTCAGTGGCACAAGTGAGCACATTTATCATTATTATTAATATCATTTCAACACGTTATCAATTACAGAGAACTGGCAAATGTGTCACAACATATGAACAAAGAGAAATCTGCAGAATGTGTTCAAAGGTTGTGTGAGCATATTACTTCCCGGTTACCCTGGTCGAGTAAGGGGGATAACCTCGGGTCCCCATCCGAAGTCTTTGGCTAGAAAGCCAGACCTGCAAGACAACAGGACGGAGCTCAGAGTCTGCAGTCCATTGCGAGCCGGTGTCTAGTTTACTAAAATCATACGCCCTTTGGACGAGGTCAAACGTTCAAGGAGCCCAATACACCTCGATGCCCCATTGAGCCGGTGATGACTGCCACAACCCGGAATATGTGTGTGTAGTTCGTACGCCTCATCCCGGTGGGTTTGGAATCNNNAATCAGGGTTTTAGGCCAACTCCCCTAGGTGAATTGCCAATGGCTCACCAACCCGGTTATAGCCCCGGATGTCGGCTTTTCATTCTCTCCTTTTGATGGAAAACACCTCCGCCAAGAGAAGGCAGTGAATAGGGCTTCCTCAACAGAGGCTATTTGAGACGCTTGGTTGTATAGGAGCATTTTGTGAGGTGTAAGGGAATGGTGACCAGTTACAATTCCCATACACTCACTCCGACCACATTCACCAAAATCCAACGAGATGAAACCACCACTGGATTTTTGTGGATAGAACTCAATTGACCAATACGTACGTTAGTGAATCGTGTCAAATCGCGTGTCAAATTACCTCCAATCACCTGCAGAAAGAAGCATATATTCGTTATCGGTGCCATATCGGTTCGTAGCAAATGCAAAATGGCACCAAGTAATTGGTCAGGCTACCATACTGTTCAAAGTCAGTGCTTTCACCGTTCAAAAATTAAAGCCTTAGACAAACCAAGATCTACCGTTTTCGGGTGGATAAACGAAACTAAGAAATATACCCATCCCAGTCTCCAAATATCAAGAGGAAGACAACAAGGAAAGGCTTTTCGATGTATTAGAAGGAATAATTTTGTACCCTCACTAGCCTCAGTGAAGGGATGTGCCTTTCCCATTTAAGAACTTACACTAAAAGAGTGTTGAACAAGTGTGGCCTTCATGGACGGTAGACGGTACAGATTCCTTGCATCAGTGGCTGTTACCAAGAGGTGCACCATGAATGGTCGATGCATCGGTGTCTTTGGAGTGGAAAACAGTGGACCAATATCGTGTGGAGTGGTTAAAAACAATGGTTTAGATATGAGTGATAGACCGAAGAATAAGAGTTTGGAGATCGAAGGGACATCAATACACAAACAAGATGGTAGCGACAACGAAAAGTGGCGCCATTCGCTTCGATGGGAATATGGACCTTATTTTCAAGGACGGAAGGATAACCTACTTAAAAATATTAGATGAATAATGAAAGCCGCTGATGTAACGGATCAATCTTTACCTTTCCGACGGATAAGTGCCCAGTACACGCATGTTAATACATACATGAATGTAAACAGTATTACGGCGTTCACTGTCTACCGTGGTCCGTTAGATCGCTAGATCTTAATCCGTTTGAACACTGCTGGGATCAGCATAGAAGAAGAGACCATAAAACCTGGCGATGCTGAGAAGTAATTGTAAGCTGTTGGGAATAAAACACTTAGGATTACACATCAGAGCTTGTCGATGGTATACCCTGTAAAGCGTGTGAAGCCCATGTTAGTGGAGTGTATGGGTGCGATCTGTTTGACTTTTGCAAATGTGACCACAATTCTGTAGTCGATTAGATGGAGTTGCATAATTTGTCTCGATAGAATGGATTGCTCCTTTTTGCCCAACACACGTATCCCTTCTTCACAGGTTCGGATTAAGGACCTCAGACCCAATTGAGGGCTATATTTGTGCAAACCATTTCCCGCTAGACACGACTTATAAGAGGGTGGCAGGAAATTGCCGTTGTTGTTCGCTTACCAACTCGTTTCCTCAAAAAAAATGATACGAAAAACTACCATAAGCACCAAGCTTCGACTGCATTTCCGCCAAAGTACTTGTTTTCGCCCGAACATTTGATAATCAAATAGAATAAGATTGAAGGGCATGTGATAGGAAACTTCTGCAATATGTGGCCCAGTAGATGACCCTAAGATTTATTGTCAGCATGAAATCATATAAAGGTAATTGTGCACGAAAAATTCTGACTAAATTGACAACTCACCATTGTCATTCCTCAAGAAGTCCGGCAGTGAGAAGAATTCTGGTATGAGCTCTTTGTTATCATTTGGACTGCTCATGATGAAGCGCCAAGTGCCGGGAATGGAATGGAATTGGCGATCGGGCACATCGAATCTGTACAAATGAACCAAAAACAGGCGATGACGCTGTTGATTATGATGTTTATATTTGGTATGGTGCTAATTTAAAAGCAATTAATGGATCAATTTGTAACAAGTGTCTTAACACATCGAACAACTACGATGCTTCCTACTTTGTATAGGATGATGCACGATAATCCTATACGATAAGTAGCTCATATGCAAAGAACGGAAGAAGCCGTGTTACACAACATACTAACACTTATCACGCATGAACCAAAGTGATGCAGACACAAACTGACTGGTTAACTGTCAGTTCGTATTACATTCACCAATGCACCTTCTCTTCACTTCAAGATATTTGTGACTGTCAAACCGGTTTGTTTAGTTTTGAATAGACCTTCACATTGATATTCAAAATATAGTGAAAATTTGCGGTACGCATATAGTCGGTGTTTTGAGCAATACTCGGTGATACCTCGCTGAATAAAATTTATACCATAAGTGTTCTTAGTACGAAACTCAGACAGTCAGTGGAATTGAGCTGTGAGGTTTAAGCTCCCCTTCTTGCAAACAAAGGAATACCACACGATCAACGGATATGTGAGTTAGTATAGAGATAAATCTTTACATACAGATAGTTGGGAATGTTTACAAGCCAGAATGTCGAAATAATTCATGGATAGTGGAAATCTATCGGTAGTTTTTGAAGAATCCAGTTTGGTGAACAATTAAGAAGAAATATCGAATAAGCAGAGGAACACCTGAGAGGGCCAACTGATAAGTTCTACGTGCTACAAAGCTACTTGCAATCGAATATATAGGTGTTCTCCATGTACCCCAGGTGTCCACGATATAAAACGATGAGGAGGGTACCCATGAAGACTAAATATCACATTGAATTACAAGTCGATTGGGTGAGAAATAATTCCGAGTGAAATTCGGAAAGAAATAACGGGACACTCAACACTGAAACATTTTCAACTTTGATGGTCTTCTGCTGTACCAATGCTATTGTGATACGAAAAGCGTGCTTCATTGTAGTTGCTTCTTTGATAGTTCTATGATGGTCTGGGATATCGTGTTCGCAAACAACGAATGTTTGTTCTCTAAAGAAACAAAACAATGGACTCGTGCAATACAATTACTTACCGTTTCCTTATCTGCGGAATACAAGCAAATCGGGTTGATTCTTGCTTGTTTAGCTAGCTAGTCTTATCATGCATACGGCATATATCGGTAAAATATGCTTATTCTCCTGCACATTGACTTGATCTGAACCCCCATGAAAATTCCTCGAGGTTTCCTGAAGTGAAGAGACTACACAAACTGAAGTCTTCAGTGTCATGATGTTTAGGATCTACAGTGAATGGCATAAATTAAAAATTAGATGACAGCCGTAAGTATCCCTCTGCGATATTCGTCGGTTTGTAGTGATAAGGGTTGTTTTACCTATTCCCTGTTCACCTGTTTAAATTGTTTGATTAGAGAGTGCCCTAAAATGCTTTCGGATAATGTAGACATATTATCAGGGATGAAAAGAAATCTACCAAGTCAAAGTTTAAATCTCTATATGAGTTTGAAATGGCACTGTGGCAATACTGTTGGCCTAAAAATGAGAACCCACAATCCGCCAGAACAATTCACGCACCAATCTGACTAAACGCCTAGAACTGAGGTCACAATTCCCGAAGTTCCACGAGGCACTTCGTGAACGGAAATCATTTGGCATATGTTCACATCCATGAGCAGCCGCACCGCGCTTCATACAGATTACTATAAGTTGCATGTGTTTCAGCACAGGTCAGACAAACCTAAACCCCGCAACGTTAGGTTATCTGTCGGGAATGGCCTCATAAGTGTGCGGGCGCATGAGCCTCAAATTGAGTGAACGGCGAAGGTCAGACCAAAGTAGGGCCGTCTGCCCTCAGTCTACGAAATATTGTACTTTTATCAAGCTGACGCTGAGTCACTGTTTGAAGTATGACAGTCGGGATCATCCCGGCAATCGATTGACCATTGTGAGTTGGGTGAAGCTCGGTAACAAGGGTCAGCATGACCTTACTGTGTCCATGACCGCGTCAAAACGATTAAAGGGCTGTCCTATGGATTCCATAGATTGGAGGGTGATGGGATCAACAATATCAGGTGGAAAAACTAAGAACAATGGAAAAGGAGCGGGGAAACGGGCCTTACATTCCCTCGCTGGTTAAGGAAAAAATACGGATAATAGAAGCGTAGAAGCTCGCAATCATGTAAGAATTATCAAGTGCACACATTCGATAGCTGAAAGTCAAACAAACACAAACCACCCCGAAAAGAATGTAACGTGATGCAGTGTGACGTTTGGTGCACCTCTACAACCCAACGAACTACATAGGATGGCTTTTATCAAAACAAAAGAATTTATCACACCTGAA
Source organism: Echinostoma caproni (assembly GCA_900618425.1). Lineage (NCBI taxonomy): Eukaryota > Metazoa > Platyhelminthes > Trematoda > Plagiorchiida > Echinostomatidae > Echinostoma > Echinostoma caproni. The sequence goes on along the minus strand of UZAN01040836.1, from coordinate 33,879 downwards.
AGGTCAGAAGTCTGAAAAAATTAGTCTCCTGACCCCCTAGGTTAGGGGGTTCTTAGTGAATAGGCTAATCGATCTATAGAAGACGCGAGACGATAAATTGATCCAAGTCAATGGACCTCCACTTTGTTTCACCCGCTGCCTTGCGGTCACGTTCTGGTCAGAACGAAAGGTATTGTCCGAGAACCCTAATCGCCCACCTGTTTACGGGTTGGACACTCTAACAGTAACCGTCCAGTCATGCTCCAATACATAATGCATCAGTCGTCGTGCAAGACAACCAGGACAGTGCTGCCCAGTGTATAGGGCGGGATAAGTGAACTATTGCTCAGATATTCCAATATTTGTTTACCTCTTTGTCATCCATACTCAACGCTCTTCATTTAATTTTTCTTCCTAATCGTAAAATTCTATCAGACAACTTTTCTGTCACTCGCCAAAAATCATTGCCAAAGAGCGCTGTGGGCAGTTTGACAAAAATATAACTGTACATTCTGAAGCTTCATCGGTCAACGTGAGGACTGTGATGCAGGTGGGTGTGGTGATCCAGACTTCCGTGACCGCAATCCATGCACTAGGTACAGTTTCATGTCATCCAATCACCGTTCAGGAAGCTCGACCAATGGTACACTGGGCGAACGTGACATCCGAGTTAGTACATATGATGCGTCGGCGTAAACGGTTACATAATTGGACGACGACCCTTCAACCAATTATATGAGATATTTCCTTCTATAAAACATAATCTAATTCTATCAATAAAGATAAGCATTTGATGCTATTAATTCCTCGCGTATTTCATTGGTGTCCACGGTGTGGGTTGGAGCCAATTCAGTTCTGAGCAGTACAGTACGGATTCTCGTATACCTAAATTAAATACTATTCTGATTACTACAGTGGGTCAATAAGCTTGTCTGGCGCCTACTATGGAGCCCCTTACTATCGATGTTTACTGCGTATCCGATACTGGAATTCAGGATCCTAGTGCCGGATTTGTCCTCGAGTTATTTCCTCCTCGCATTAGTCGAAGACAAAGTTCGCTCATTAGATCAGCAGGCTGTAAGTCTTGTACTCAATAATAGAGCTGAAATCTCACTTATCTATTGGATCTCCGTTAACAGTCGCTTGCATGCAAAGCGGCTCCTGAGGTCGAGCAGTGTCCGGAAGGGAAGTTGTCCGTTCATTTATCAAAATACGCAAAATCCAACTACAGTTCTGAGACACAAAAATAATAGTTCTAGGTTAAACTCACCGAGCACAATCAGTTGAGCAGAAACTCCGAAATCGTAGTGCTTACAGGTGATCTTAAAGCCCAGGGTGAAAAACTAAACGCATCTGAAGCCTGTCTAAACGGTCGGAATAAATAACGACGATCGAAGTTTTCGGTTCTGCGCAAACTATCATCTCTTCTTGTTCAGTACCAACTTCCGAGATAAATCCTAACGGAAGACACAATGGCACTCCAATTCAACAGGTAACCTGGCTCAAATCGATCACACAATAATAATAATAATAATAATAATAATAATAACGGTGGCATGGCTCTGTAGAAAATTGCAGATCTCATTGGACGACCTGCGTTGAGTTTGATCACATGCTAATTTTGATGCACTTTGTGCTCCGACTTACTGGTCACCGAAGAGAACAGTGAACTCGGTTAGCTCTTCATCGATTACCTGCCCCATGTGTTCATGACCTCTATAAGTCACAGCTAGAGTATGAGCTAAACGCGCTGGAGGAAACGATGGAATTAGATTAAACAAACAATGAACTCAGCAGCGAACGTTACTTGTGAATCTGAGCCCGAAACCCATACGAAGAATGGAATATCTCACGAGACAGCGGTTCTCATGCAGACGTGGATTCTGCAACGTAACCTCGCGAAGAGACTCAAGTGAAGCTAGTAAAATCGAAGTGTTAGCTGCATCGGGGAATAGTCAAAGACTGATACTGTACCTCGTTTACAATTCCCACTCCTGGGTGAAGAAAATCACGGGGAGGTCAACAGATGATGTGAAAACAAGATACGAAGAAATGCACGAAGCCTTCCAGGTTGGGGTTCAAACTACTCTGCAACTATTTCGTTGGAGACACTGAATGATATGGTAACTAACCGAAAGCAGTGAGATTCTTTTTGTCACTTCCTACAAGTTCAGAATGCTTGAAAAGATGAGGATGCACTGTTGGACTGCGTAATTTGTGTCAACCAGAGTGGTTCGACCTCCATCTCCCCGAAGCAGGGCCAATCCCATTATGAGCTTGGCAGTGAAGTTGATTGAAGTCGAAATCCGCCGTACAATGTTGATAAGGAAAAGAGATAGTGCTTCGGTTGTTGCTTCGGTATCCACGGGTGAAAATAAACTAAACATATGGCGGACGACTCCGTTATCTTTCGAACCTATACTAAAAAACTACTTTCAAAATTAGTGTGCCACTACACGTTCCAACGATGAACTGTATTCTTTTCTTGTTGTTCGCATAATGGAGTCGACAGCAAGCGGGATACATGCTCATTAACATATACTGTAATTCTTGCCAAAATGTCAAAATTAATGGTTAATTCCTTCCTATTATGAATGAATTAGTTAAAGGAAAAGATAACCGCATTAAACTGTCCCTCTGCACATTAAACGAAACTGAGTGCTCATAAAACATGCGTAACCCGTACTTTTCCATCAAGCCATTCTTATATATTTGTACTTCGGATGAGGAAAATGCCGACATATCTTCATTTGCATCTGATCGAAAATCCGACAGTGTCGGCTTTGCCGATATTGAACGCATCTAACCCACAAACTACTTCGAGGTTAGCTTGTCCCAAAATCATTCCCTGAGATGCAAATGAAGATATCTTGGCGTACGAACCGGATCTATTCGGTATCAACTATGGCCCCGCCAAATTCAACAGGCTGAGAATTCTACACCACTTGGGGGAACGGCTTAAACTCCGAATAGCCATTAGTCAAACGTTCTGGGGAAAAAAAACTAGTTTTCCGTTTGCGATAAGGGACGTGAGTGAAGAGGAAATTTGGAGGGTGATCACAAAAATCGAAAATTATCAAAATGTCTGTGAATGAAAACAGCCACATTTTGCGGAGTCTTCGGAAATGATTTTGAGTTATAAGAGTATTCCTTTAAAATTTCGACAGCAACCAGCCGGCTAGTTGAATAAAATGTCCAAAATGAAATATTCTGCTATAGTCATCGTATAAACGATCATCCCGTGATTGATATTCAGAAAAGTCAAATAGCTTTCTATTTGAAAATTTACACACACCTGTTACCGTGTAATTCACAGTGGAACGCAGTGAAAGGCTCAAGACGAACGAGATAGTGAAGGACACCGGCAGCACTGGAATAGTGCGTACCGTGATGAAATTTCGGTATCGTACCGCCAGGATCTTCAAAAGATTCGTACCTGGATGAAAGCAACGGGGCAATCGAAATGACATCAGTCAGTCAGGTGATTATATCAACCTTATCAGAAAATGTACACAAACAAACAGAAAAGGCCGTATTGTTTTATACACATTAACAAGTCAGTAAATAATTCAGAGTTTTTAAATTACCCCTCAATGAATGCAGATTTCATCATAGTGTCCGGATCTCATGTTCTAAATTCGTTTTCGACCTGACTGGGCCTCATCAGCAATGCGAATCCATTGATTCAACTGGGGACCGAACCAGGGATCTCGCAAGTAGGACGCAAGTACACTACCCACTCGGTCAACGGGCAGCTGGTCTGACCATTTTTCATTTTGAATATATACAAAATAGCATAACCCGTCTTTGTGAGATTGTTGTGGGTAAAGGACCTCGCTCATCTCAGCAACGCGAATTCATCATCTAATCAAATCAAAGCCTCTGTTCCTCTCATACGTGCATTTTCATTAGTAAACTTTACAGAGACACAGCATGACTTAAAAAATGAAATGAAAAAAAATTCTGTCATTCATTGTAATCCGCGTAATCACCGAGAAACATATTGAAGTGATGTTTATTGGTATCGTTTTCTTTTATTCAAATTTCACAGGGAAATGCACCGAGTAAAGTTCACTCCGTAAAACGCATTTCAATTTGGATTTCAAAGCTGATCACCTGGCCTTGCATCAATAGACACCTTAGTGTACGGGTTGAGCAGTAATATACAGGTTAGGAAGAAACACGTAAAAACTGAAATCTACCAGTTATTCCGATACAATTGACCTTGCCCACCATTTTAGTTGCAAAAGTCCTCACTGAGCGAAAATAACGTACTTTAGGCTAAACTTTCACAAATGTCCTCAAACGAGGATGGATTGTTTTGTATGTACGCGTTGTAGAGGAGATCACAGAGGGACAGAAATGAAAAGTAGGTTGGTCGATGAACGAAAGTGATAAGCTCATTTGCACTATCATAAACCAGACATGTCGACAGATTAGAACGAACGACAGCAATAACAAAAAAATGCAACAGGTGACAAGATGAAAGTACCCGTCCATTAAACAAGTGCGCACCACCTTCATCCCTCACTCGTGCAGACATAAACCTTCTTTAATGTGTGCGATTTCCCAATCCATTATTGCGTTTTATTGCCATTTCTATTTCGGGTATTGAGTGTGAGTTTTTCTTAACGGATGTCAGCCTCGTTCATCGGGCCATAGAAAAGACTCTTGGTTTTCGTTCCCCTTGACCGGGTGGTTACCATCGTCTCGTTCTCTCGCCTGAAGCGACCTTCAACAAAATAACTGAATGACTTCCAGAACAAGGCAAAAACAGTACGCGATGATTCATCGATCGCATTCGCAAAATAAATACAAATCGAATCCAAGCCAGCCTCTGAAAGCCTCACTGTAGTCAGGTGTGGGTTTCTTGGGTTGTGGCCGTCCACCCATCCCTTGCACCTCACGAAATGCTCCTAAACGACCAAGTGTCTCCAATAGCCTCGCTGAGGAAACCTATCTCGCTGCATTTTCAGTGGAGTAGTTCTCCCCATCAAAGCGAGAGGTCGAAAAGCCGATATCCGGGGCTATAACTGAGTGGGTGGACCACTGGTAGTTCATCTAGAGGAGTTGGCTAAAATCCCTGATTCCAAACCAACCAAGAGAAGGGGTACAAACGACACACACATATTCCGGGCTGTGGCGGTCGTCACCGACTCAATTGGGCATGAAGGTGTAATGGGCACTTTGGACATTAGATCCCGTCCAAAGCGTGGATGATCCGATGAACTGGACACTACATCACACGCAGCTCCGCTGCCTTGCGGGTCAGGCTTTGGTAAGCCGAAAGCTCCGATTATGAATTCCCCGCCCAAAAAATTACTTGCTTCGGCCTGGGCAACCGGGCAGTATTCAGCCCACATTCAAATCATGGAACCTTTTTCTTTTTATAAAGCTAACCGTACGGTGATTTTTTTGGCACAGCCTAGCCTCAGACGAGTGTGAAATATAATATATACAAACCCAGTGATTCTAATATGGGTGATCACGTATGTATGAAAACAGTTTACTCCTCAGAGAGTATCGTAATCCGGATGGGAAAGAAAAAGCGCAAATTATCATGATCCTATCATGCAGGTGAAAATTCATCCATAGTTTCCGGTCGCTGATACTGTGCTCATTATCGGATAGGCTCCTATAGCGTTCGCTGCTAGTCAAGGTAGACGGTGATTCTTACTGAATCTTACTGAATCTGTAAGGAAAGTAGGAAAACCTTCATCGGGAAATTCGGTGGCCTAGATTAGTTAAGACCTTCTACTTTGGCACCTCCTGACTAAGCAGAAAACGGTTGGGGATAGTGAGTGAATATCATACACAGTGTACCACATACATCTAATCGCTTTCGATGCACACTCAGTTAACCCGCACTCCATATCGCCATTGGGATAGCGACCTCCTTTCTTGATTGGTTAGGCCAATACGTAGCCGGAAGACAGCAACGACAGTTAAATCAATTAAGTGTATCTGTATTAAACGAAACCATTTGACAGTCAGTCGAAAGTGAGAATACAGGAAATTCTCCCGAAATTGAGTACCTGTTGATTAGTGTTGAATCAACCCTTGAGCGCAAAATAGACTCATGGTAATAAGTAACCGGTTTAGTTCTGATCAAAGTTCAAAATGCGACAACAATTGGGCTCGATTCACAGCCGTACGGTGATCACCACTGGAGACCAAAGTAAAAAAGACATCCATCCACCACAAATATCACAAGTAATAAAAGAACATAGACATCTCTCGGTTATTTCCACTGTAGTTAGAAACCGGTTTTTCTTCGAGGTAGATGTGGTGTGAATGATAACTCAAACCCAAATTCGTAATACTATCAAATATTCTCTTAAGGGAACGCTGGAATGAATGAAAGTTGTTAGATTAAACTGCAACTCGAAAACAACATATGATTATGCAAATTAAAACTGATACATGAAAGACAACTACAGTTACTTACTTCTCTTTCACTCGTTGAATAAATTCTGGGTTAGCCAATCCAATCGGACGAGATAAATCCCGAAACGTTTCAGGTTTATTCAAGTCCAACTCTTTGGATTCGTAGTCGGCAATAATCCACGGGAACTGAAAAGAGAATAAATTGCTGTGATGAGTAAAGTCATAGTACACATAAGACGATTCGAAGAGTTTCATGGGGAAAGGCTCAAAACACAGAAATTCGTCTCTTAAAGGTTCACATTAAAAGGTACATGTGAATTTTGCACAGGTGAACAATTGCTGATTGCAAATAAAGCACCCAGCAGTATTTCTAATTTGTAGAGAGACCGCACTTGAGCGTTGAAATAACCGGTAAAGCCCCCGGCGTCTACTGAGCAAGCAGACTTCAGAAATTGAGATCTAGTATTCTTCGTTCTGGGCTAAATGCAGTCAGCCAAAGCGTACATGGTCAATAATTTGGAACGTTGCTATCCGTTAATCTCCAGCAACAATGAATTAGACAGTCACAGAGGACACAGTTAACCATTGATTGATTGGAATGAGATTTAGAGAAGAGTTCTTAGCCCTGATAATAAGCGTAATTTCAACGACTGCAAGGTAGTGAGCGGCTCTCAAGGAACTACATGGTACATCAATAATAAGACATGGAAATTACTGTGGAAGAACGTAGTGTGATAACTGAACCTGGATGTTTCAGAGTTACCTGATATTTATACATTGAAGGTTTCAAGAGTACCTTGTCCAGAGCCACTAGTTGAACAATTTGACCCACAAAAGCACCGATAAGGGAAATACATATTTGGCAACTAAATCGACGACAGCATGAAAATGCATAAAATCCTGTGACTCACCACATGATACTGGTTGAGGTCATTGAATGTTCGACCGGCAATAGTGTTCAAAGACATTAGGTACTCGTAGTTTGAGATTTCCCGTTCCACCCAGCGCTGATCGAAGATAGAAAGAAAGCAGAGAATGGAGGGAAAATATAAGCAAAAGAGAATGCCTAAAATATTTCTACTCCGCAGTTGTACACACATGAAGAATGTTTATGGCATGTAGTGTGCAACTAGCTCATCCCTAAAACTAATAAAGGGTGAACAAACAAGTTGTACCTTATCATAATTTTATCAGTCATGCTCAATTTGTTGATGGTTTACCCGAAAAAATGCATCGTTAGTGGTTTCGACGGGAGTGTCAATGGCTATTTAAACCGTAAAGTTTAGAGTTTTACAATCAATAAGACAGGACAACCGTTTCCTCGTTTCAACAACCCATCTGACTGACCGAAGAGGAAAAGAGTGCGAACAAACGAAAGTGTCCGGGTAGTCCCGCGAAGAGAAGAGGAAGGCGGCTCCTCACCAGCTGCCCTCCACTGAGCCGATCATTGGTCTCTGGGTAGAAACTATACCCCCAAGTCCAAACTGCATTGGAACGTTCGCCATTGAATCAATCCACCCGAACTGATCTCTGTTCCTCACAGAGCTAATGTGATACCCAGGGTACACAAACCTTTCTGTGGCCTAGCTTCTCGTGTAGGATAGTGCGAATTGATCCCGACAGCTTTAGCCAGCTGTGCTACTGTCACCCGCGCATCATCCTCCACCATCGCTTGCATAGCAACACTGGTGTCCGCTGCAATGGCTTCTACAGGTCGACCACACCGTACCTCATCATCCGGAAACCGCCCACCACGATTGACCTCCGCAAACCACTTAAACATAATGCCTTAGGAAGGCTTCCCATCACCAAGGCAGCTGGCAAACGATCAACACTGCTGCTGCTTTACACGACATTTGTAGTCGTAGAAAACTATCGTCCTCCAGTGACATCGATTGAATTTCATCCTTATAGTCCGAGTATAGCGACACTTATGACTTATGAACTGTGCCCGTCTGTTGATATTTGGTTCTGTGAATTGCAATCATTGAACAATATTCACAACAGACTTCAGTTCACGTTTTCCCTACCCGGTCATCTCCACCCTGCGTATCCGGAAACAGTTTGCTCAGATATCGTAATATTCCATGGCTTGCAATGAGTCGGGGAAATAGCCAGAACCCAGATAAATCTGAAATGTGTGGAAATGGCGTAGATTCACGAGATTTTTTCGTTATTACCCTTGGCTGCACCAGATGACACCGCTAACGAATGATTAGGCTGATTCTAGGGTCTGTAACACGACTTACACGAGTAAGTTCGTTGTTCAAGTTCTTGAGACCGTTATGCCAAGACAATATTTGGTCATCATTCATCTTTGGATCGTAAACTGTCTCGGTTAACAGACCAGCCTACTGGGCGAAATATCGTAGCTATTGCAATCCACTAAAGTGACACGGATGACATATCGGGACCAAGAAATATTTTGCTCGGTGAATCGTGTGCTATGGGAAAGAAACAACTCCCACGATGTGGACATAACGCTTTTCTCGTACGAATTCTATGCAACTATTGTCACACAAACACAGGGCAAAATAGAAAACCATACCGAGCACAAATAAAAAATGAGAGAGTTTGGAAGATGAAAGTTCGAACCTTCAACGGACCATACTTTCTACTTGGAAAAACATACTCGTGAAGATCTTGTCTATGCACAAGTGGGTTATTTTGCTTTCGTCGGACATGACAGAAATAAATAGGATGGAAGGTCAGTTATAAATTACAATGGTATGAGAGGTTTACGGCTCACTGTGAAACGAAGGATAATCCATTACACGCTGTTCGAAAGATTTATATAAGTAGTCTGGACTAGTATATGGAGCGCTGGAAGGCACACATTTTTGTGATCTTAGCTTGATCGAATCGATTGAATAAGGCCTAACCTTTGTAGGCGCTTATTAGAGGGAGAGTTTCAGCGCGGAACGATTATTTTTATCCAGCTGACGGTCTAATAACAAAATAATCAAACCGAAATAAACCAATTTCGCCTAACCGCATGATCAGTTTTTCACTAGGTTAACGAATTTGGTTTATATTAGGGGTAACAGTTGCAAGGTCAGATTGATCGCTTAATCTGAGTGTATTGATACACCCGTGAAGGACCGTAACACACATACACGATGAAAAATTAGCGATTGTTTATCCTGGTCGTAGACAGACCCCAGACCAGAAGATACATACGTGCTCTATGTGTGTGTGACGAGGATGATGGGTCACGCTAATCCGAGACGAATATTGGGAAGCAGTCGGTGAATGGGACCAAGCAACAAAGCACGCATTTCTTAGGCATATGGTGGGGGGTGGGGACCACGTGGAACCTACATGTGGTTCGGAAAAATTCTACCGGAGTACAGTCGGGTGGCAATCGATTCAGACAGCACAATTAAAACTCGTTTGACTCAACATATAGACGGAGCAACGAGGTCACAATTGGGTAGTTGGAAATCGAATAGATGCATGCATGCACGCACAAACTAACCCGAAATCTTAACCATGCCGTGGCTTGTCAGGCAGATCAACAATCTGTGGATGCCAACATTGACAAGGCTGATTACCATGGCGTGCTAATTCGTGGTGAGGTAGGTCTACCATTGCATTTTCAAAGAGAAGCCGCCGAAACGGTAAGAAAATTATGCGGTCTCGAATACCTAAGTTGACGATGGTACAATGCTTCATAGAAAACCGCATCTTCACAGTGACTCGAGACACAACGAAGCAAACCAATCCCGTCGTGTACGGAACAAACGAACCGTGGACAAAAAGCTGGGAAGTAGTAAACAGCCATTTTGACCTGTTGGGGTCCCATCATCAGCGCATAATCATTGATCCTACTGAGAAACAAACACGGGACCTAACAAAAAAGTAATCACTCTACACACTTAACCATTAATCAGTTGATCAACCCGCTTTCCATTCAAATTCCTGGGCGTGTTACAACGAAGTTAATCAACAGGGAATCGGATAAATCATTAACAGCAGTTTTAAAGTCGTGAGTTGTGGGACTTCAGTTCAAGTGCACGGTTCATTTGAATTCGTTTTAAAATTCGGAATAGTACTGATTACAGAAATAAACAGACCAAAAGTGAGTAACCCGTTACCCAAGGAGGAATAAGCAATTTGAAAATGTGAAAAAATGATGGCGATTACTATACACAACAAAGTAGGTATACCAATCGAATTTGTGAATCGGATGCATATAAGCAACCCCTAACTAAAACTATTGCATTACACCCGTTCAGGTGCATAAGACATGTAATACTCATGCCTACCCACCGCATTCCGTACCAAATACGTACTTCATGGAAAGGGCTGGAAGAACTACTGCGGCTGAGGGATTATTGTTGGTTAGCAGTTCTATTGATCTGAATGCTGTAGAAGTTGATTCGAGATCCACACCCAGCCACAACAAAGAAACAACACAAAAGCCAACAAAGTAAAAAGCACGATGT
>UZAN01040836.1:2500-15709 GCA_900618425.1 Echinostoma caproni | reverse complement strand
GGGTCATATTGAGTCGGGCTGCGCACCAAATAATCCTGCCCCAGATCAGTGCTCGTGCTATCTTCACACACTATAACGATCGGACAACTGTGAGCATCCTGTTCGACTATGTGAGTGAGCGCCTTGACTCAGTCGATAATGTTTTTCGATCTTACACACCCAGTTGCCTCTCGAGTTTGACATTATTCGTTTACATAATTTTGCTGTTACCTGTGAACATTGTGTTCTGAAATAATGATATACTTCAGCGAGGATAGACAATCTACATTCGAAGAGATATATTTATATATTTCACACACGGGGAAATCTGCGATGCACATGAACGGATACTTCCACTGAGTTTCTCTCTGAACATGCACTATCACACAAAGCAAAATTCATCTATTATTTTCCATTATCATAATAAATATGAGATTAAAAGGTAGGTGTTTTATGCTTAGCGTGAAACAGATGGAGAAAAAATCTCCAATGATAATTAAAAAAATGGAAAGTACAGAAAGAAAACAAGTTGGTTAACACGCATCGGCAAAACTCGTGCAACATTTCATTCCCGGTACATCATTTGCATTTGTTGCTCAAGGAGGTAGAGTAGTGAACCGTTGTTCGTTGTAATGGAGTCCAAATAGTGGTATCACCGGTAATAGTTTCAACATCATTGGATTAATTCACAGCGCTTGAGTCTAAATTTTCACCTTAAATCAGTTCCTACTAAATGAAATAACTTCATCTTGTCTATAGCCCACAGGTGTCTACCAAGAGTGTCATCACATTACTACTTACAGACTACCGTATGAAAATGACCAGAGTTCCGTGGGTTTAGGGACCTTTGACAATGTCATCAGGTGCGCTGATCAGATTTTTGTTCTTGATTGTACTTTGGAATAATAATGATACACTCAGCCCGAATGTTACCGGATTTTGTCACGTGCTGATGCCTATAGTCTATTTGTGTGCACAACACTAGCAGATACAGAATGAGATGGCAACTATCGCCATGACTTACCCCATGAACCATGAGGCCAGCGGACTGATGGCGGTCAACTGATGAACTACAGTAAGCCATTCATCACGACATATGAACCGCTCCTGTATTCTGTAGGACAGCAGGGCTTGTTTATAGTCCGCTGAAAACGCAATTGGACCGGCAAAAGTGTTCAATGGACCAAATCCAACCACACTGTTGTGTTGGTTAAATAGTACTTGATTAGCACTGGTGTGGTCGCTTGACCACAACTGACGCCAACCGGAACTTCTGCTTGACGTGAGACCGAGTGCGTCAAGATCAAACGAGGGCAGTGCATCATACAGTTTGGTCGCCATGTTATCTTCCAGCGTGCGCTGATAACGTCGTGACTTGGTCAGATCTTCGTTTGCCACAGCTCTGTACAGAGTTTGTTCAGAAACGGTGGTTACGATAAATTTGGACGTGTACGCTTCCGCAACCGGTTTGATCTATCAAACGTATGTACAGCAAAAATTAAACAAATGAAACGTGTATTAAGCATACATTGTATTCTTTTAATGGGAAACTACATCACAAAACCTATATAAATTTGTAAATTCGCACCTGGTAAGAGGCCAGCAGACTCCGTAATGATCTAATTTATCACTAAATCAATAGGATAATGTAACGGGAAATAAAAGTTTTTTGTCTATTTACTCGATAAATACCAATCCACCTAATTGGAAATATCAATTTATTACCATAGTCAACCGACTCCGATTTATATATATATATATAATGAGTTACTCAAAGCGTTTTCGATTTCGTTAGAAAAATGCTGAATGATCAAGCTTTTTGTAACCAACGAAGCCTTTCTTGAAAAGATAACTCTTCCGTACCCTCGAATAATTGCGTGTAATTCTTTTCAGTTCTGAATTAAATTATATAAGTAGAAACAAAACGATGAACTCTTAACTCGGATTTCCTGTTAGGAAGCTGGGGGTATTGCCTTTCTGTCATCAATTATTAATAATCCAACTGAACCCAATTTGAATTAACCGATCAATAGGATTTCCATTATGTTTACCATATGAACAAGCATCTAAATGTGTCCAATCGCGGACGAAAACAAGCTTGTTCTCATTCAGTCGGTTTCCTGATGAATGAATGAGAATCTGCATTGTGACAACTAGTAAAACTTGACTGATGTAAGTAATCGAAGTGATATATCATAAATAATCGGATGCCAGTTTTCGATGTGCAACTTCTGCATCCCAATTTTCATCTTCCACATGGAACAGAAACTTACACTTGTTTCGAGGAAGTGACGCCACTGTTCGGTGGAATGTTTCCGGTAATGATTAAATTTTTTGAATAAGGAAACACTGTTCCAGTCTAAATCCGGCAGATGTGAACGCAAATCGAGCACAGGTTCGAATTTGATCAACACTTTTGTAACAACTGGAGTAAGATGAATCAAAGAATCGCTCAGTGTCTTTAGACGAGGAGCTTGTGAATCTGATTTGGCTGTTTGACTGGTCTCGTGTGTTTCCGGAGTGAAACCGCTACCCGCCTGAGGATGCCTTCTATGGGACAAAGTAGGTGTCGGGCTGGTAATGCAATCATTCCCACCCAGCTGGCTGACGGATGCCTCGAATTCAACCATCCGGGCAAAGAAGGTGAGTAATTTCTCCAGGCGGTAGAGGAGAAATGCAGCCTAGAAAAGTTGATAGGATAAATCGAATTTGATCACATTCAGAAATTATGGACAGCAGTACACAGCGTTCTACGGACAATTATCATGGGAAAATTAATTTACATCAGAAATCGTAGCAATTTGAACTTTTATGGTTTTTTGTCAGAGGAAGCCTCGCCTTCCCCTGAGAATTCTCGTGATTTGTATTTGAAATAACCTGGGATCAGTGGTGAACAGTCTACTTCAGATAAACTTGGAAAATAGCTTGCAGATTTTGGTAATCCTTTAAACACTCCAACAGAAAAAATTAAAGAAAAAAATAATCAGCAAAATTGAACCGAACGATACTGATTGTACACAACGGGGAAATCTACTGAGTAAAATGATAAGAGTAAAAGTAGTAGTTGTTTAAATGATAGAATCGAGAGGATGATACTGAAGGTGAACGAAATAAGCGTGCATAATTAATTATCTGATTGTTTAAAAAGAGAGAATACTGCAAAAATAACACCGAACTGTAAATGACACTCTAGAATTCTTCCGTTAGACAGATTTTAGCAGTGCTTAACAAGGTGACCAAACACATTGATGTGAGAGTTGCCGGTGCATTTGAAAACTTCAGATATCTATGATCTCATCACGACAATCGGCCGTTTGTGAAAGGTCGAATGTACGCTGTAGTGGTTGGGCCAGCAATGCTCTACGGTGCACAGACTTGAAAGGAACAGCACGAAGAAATACGGTTCGAAAAACGCAGTTTACAATACACGAATCTGGTGGAGAAACTGGACGAGCAATGCCGAAGTTAGACACAGAGTTTTGAATGATCGAGGTCGCTGAATGGGGCATGTGATCGACATCTATAGGTTACGCTGGTTGAAGGATGTGCTGCATATGTCGCGAGATGGATTACCATAAGGTGCAATGCTTGCCGAGCGAGGTAGCGGATGGAAAAAGGTCTATGACAGCCAAACCAAGACCTGGCATGAAGGTAGGAAAATCCCAACCAGGAGACTCAATCATACAGGTCCAGTTGTTTACCTTGTATGGGAAATTTAGGTCATGGTAACTGGTGGTTAGAGACAATAAGTGATATGACTGTGTCACAACTAGTGGCGCCCTTGCGTTTACTCATTTTCTTGCAACCCAAAATTCTTCCTTCTGATCTATTAGCAAAAAGGGCATTCATGACACAGCATCCATAACCGGCGTGCGAAAGCGCTTGGTTAATGGTTATAATAACTGAAATGAACTGACAGAATGATAGCAAATTTTGAGTTTAGGGATATCGATAAAACGAGTGCGATGCTGAGGTTAGACCAGCACAGAGCTGAAAGGTTTTGCGAGGAAAACGGCCTGCAGCGGAATGGGCTGGAAGACTTACCAAAGAATTTTGATTGCTCTAAAAAACAAGAAATAGGATATATGGAATCAAACGTTGGACAGACGCCACAGTTGAGGTAATTGACGGATTTACTTTATCCACGGCAAATAGAAACAACAAAGAAAATTTTATGATTCTTTTCTTTATCTTTATGAATTTCGCTATTACGTGTCGTTTGCCACGAAAACCTTTCCCTACTTAAATTAGGACCGCTAGAAGCTGGAAGTAACTGGTGAGCGATAGCGCATTTCAAATCTATAAGTAGAGTAGATGGGATGATAAACTGAAAATTCGGAAATAACAAATTTAGATTAAATAACACTCCAGAAGGAACTTTATTTAGGTTAACTTGTTAACCTGAAGCTTACGAGGTCAGGGATGTTTAAACTGCACTCGGATGCCATATGGGTAAAGCTGACCTGCCTCTAACACAGGTGCAATCATAAAATGTTGTTTCCTTCTCTGCAATTGAAATAAATAACATTCTCAAGTCAAATAACAGAGATCCACTGTTTTCATTTACTATTACAAAGAAATATGTTGGTGTTGCTGTGTTTTCCGAGCTGGAAGTGTTGTTCGCAGACATTTCATAACCAGGCTATGCAACGTCGTTACAAAGCTATACCAAAAATCTACAAAGACAATCAGCATTTAAGCGCTTCAGTGTTTCTCGGTCGATCAAGTGTACGACATGAACCCATCGACTGCTTAGAAAGCGAGTTAGAAAGTGATAACCTTTGAATTTCACACTCAGAAGCTAATAATAATGTCCCAACTCAGATCTACGAAACTCAACAGACATCCTACCAGTAAAAGGCTGTAAATGACCTTTTTATGGCTAATTGACACCGAAATTAAAGTGGCTGCTGGATGGACTGGGTTTCACTCAAACTGATAACGATGAATAACCTTTCATAATCCACTAAGAATCACAAACAACTGAGCAAAAGGGAGCGCCAAGAGATCCGTGAGAAAGCGACAAATGGCTTCATATTCGCATAGCATATAAGCAAAACACTTTATCCTCTACCTAGATCGATGTGAAACAAAATAAGAGACACGCGGAATCAGGTCTGTTCTAGTTTTACTTCCCTCAATAGGAGTTAGGCGGGTGATCACGCGATCCAATCATATGACTGTATTCCATCGACCTTAGGAAGATGGATAATGTAGATGACTTGAATTTAGAATAATACAGAAATAACCTTTTTCTAAGTGCATGCTAACGAACAGCTACTGATAACAGCGATTTTACGGGGAACAAAAATTCACGACCAGTAGCGGTTTGGGAAGCGCTCGAGGACGCTTCACAATGATGGCAGTAATAGAATAAAACGCGTGTTACAGATCGGGGTAAAACACAGTATAGCCGTTCATCATCAGTCGACACATTGTTTTACTTATGCGCTGAGATCTTTAAAACTGAAAAAGAAAAAGGGCTCACTTTATTCAGAGTTTTACCCTCGGTTAACTGACAAATCACAAAGTGCAAGCGAACAAGACCATCTGGGATCACTTCCACTTGATTCGAGCATAAGCTCTCGGATACCCACATCAAAAGCAGATGCAAGGTTAGGGCATCCAATTGTTCCCACTTTTCACACGAGTCCCAAACCATCAAGGTCCCTTGGAGAAGTTGCATGACCGCATCAAGTAGCTGGTAATGAAAAAGGGCACGTGGGTAGTGATTCCATTAGATGACATGGTGGTAATCAATCAACCAATTCATAAATGAGAGCATACACTCTTTCCCGTTCTGCCACATTACATATCAGTCTTGGTTAGGGCAGCTATATGAATGCACATTTGGCAGGTCGTAAAGAAAAAGAATTCCCACAAATAAAGAAATTTCTCTAGAACAAATATCGAAAGGAGCAGGCCTCGTAGACGTTCATGGAAAACAATTGAAGAAGAAGCAATTTATGTCGAAGTGAACTAGAATTAAGCCTGATAAGCATACCTCAAAAAGCAAATGATCGAAGATGTATCAAAGGTCAAATGTGAGTACAGTCATGTTTTTCGGTAGAGAAAACTAATCTAACAGTCAAGGTGAAGCAACTGGTGCACGAATCCAAATACTTTAAATAAAGAAATCGCCGGAGAACACGTAAACGACAATATCATCACGGAAATCGTTGTGGTTTTTTGTCCCCGTTACGATATATATATATATAATACACGCGTACAACTTTGCAGTTGTAAAAACTGCATTTTAAAAAGCAATTACAGCTAAAGTGGGATTTTAAATCAAAAAGCCTGAATAACTATTTTTTATTCTTAATTTGAAAACATTCGCCTCCTCTTTAACTAATCAGTGAGTCTTTTCAACGCTACGAGCATCGCTAACAATGAAAACTAATGGTACAAGTATGGTTGTAAAACAACTGAAGTGGGTTCATGAGCATTGCCGTAAGGGATACAATAGAGAAATGAGAATCTGATACGCGGTGGGGCTACCAGGAAGTTTACGTACAAAAAATCTGAGTTGCGTGAAAGGCCATTAAGTACTGTTCTAATTTGATTTCCAAAAACAGCAACTGTATTCGTAAGCCCTGTTTTCATTACGCCAACAGTATACAACGACGTAATTGAATCTAAACAGAATCGAGCACTAAAAGCTTTCTAATTAGTTTTTAAAAGCAGTGCATAATCAAGATCATAAACAACAACATGTGGGTGTGCTAAAACCAACTGGCTACTATTATGTCATAGTGGAGTTGGGTAAAACGTCGAGCAAAAAAATGTTCAAGGCCTACCTCAGTTCGATATTCCGAATCCACCAGATTTGGATGATTGCAAGTCAAATCCACAATCAGCCGAATAAGAGAGATTGTGAACACTCGAATGGATTCGTTCTTTAAAAATTCTGAAAGTGCATATAGAATATGGAAAGGAATAAAATTATCAATAAGTGACAATATTAGAACCAACTGTTCAATCACAGCAATGCATTCGCTCTCAGGTGAAAAATAGAGGGGAAATGTCTTAAAGTTGTAAAAAAACTGGTTTTCATGTTCTCATCACCGGTTATACGAAGCCCAATCAAATTCACTTACAAAAATCCTGACGAATCTAGAGAACCGTTCGTGCTCCGGTTATGCTGATTATTTTTCTTGCAAAGAGAATAAAGCTAGCTAATAACTGTTCAATGTAAATCATCATCAAGGGCATCGGTGTACTAGTTCGGTCATCAAGAGGTAAAACTTATGTAAGGCTTCGAGCTACCACTTGATTGTGGATGGTCACCGACCGATAGTACTAATGCGCATCTCAACTGCTTTTGCGTATAATTGACGGTTACTTGTTAGTCAAGAATTCAAATGCCGAGATGACCAGAGGTGTATACACCACCAATGAGCTCTACCAAGAGCGAAACTGGAGTCTATGTTCCAGAGTGGCTGGATTAATGATTTGATGGGAGATTGAAGTCGGAAGAATGGCCAGTTAGTATCACGCTGAATGGGATGGATTGTAATGTGTAATTTCATCGAAAAGGATCACGTACTTTTTCGCAAAAGTAATGGGGTTTCGGAAAATGCAATCGTGATTTCGTAGTAAAATATTGGAGACAACAGAGAAAATTAAGCTAGTAACGATCAGTGAATAATAAAGTTCATGCCCACCATGTTTTACGGATTTAGAAGAAACCTCTTATTATATACACGAGAATTCATTTCGGACTATCAAACACATCTTGCATGAGGCTGCTGTCGGACAGCTAGATTGGAAACAGTTTTCACGTGAAAACCATTCAAGACTCACGGATATTGGAAAATATCAGCACATCAAAGAATAGCTTCAGTTGAATGAAAAAGGTGCAATCGAAAAAATTTACCATGATTTGTGTTTGTGATTGACGAAAAGAAATAGTGAACATATTCCACCTGTGACAAATTACCTGCACTAGGCACACTGTTGACCAATTCCTCTTCAAAAGATGCTATCAAGTGTTCCAATAAACGTTGCACCAGGTAGAAGTAGGGGGCAATCAGTTCATGTGTTCGATGAATTTCCGTCAGGAATGCAAAGGCTTCATGATAGACCTGTGGAACGGAATAAGAACAGATTCGATCTAAGATGGATCAGTATAAAAACCCACACAAGAACAATAATTATACACGATTTTTGATAGACTGAAATAAACATTAGCCTTTAATGTAATTTTAACCCAAAGTAAATGAGCTACCAATAATGTGAATGCCTTCCCCGTCCAGGAAAAATGGTTCAGATCATTTTCGACTGACATCAGCTGAGTGAAGAGATATGTGATGGGTTAAAATGATCAAAATTTTCGATTTAGCTCTGACATGTTTAGGTTCTAACAATGACACTGACAATGAAAACCCAAATCACTTTTTACGCGTGAAAACTGATATCTAGTTAATTATAATTATCCGCTGCTGTTCAGTGGATCTAAATACCGCATGTCCTAAACGCGATCATGAAAATCAAGCCTAGGCGATAAAAGCAAATGGATGCATAATACTTGATCAGTGATTCAAAATGTACCATTTAACCCGAAATCCATATCAAATAGTACAAACTTATATACACTGTACAACTGTTTTGTCTTTGTCAGGACATATTAACCCAATGAAAATGTATCTCAGATTAGCCGGTAAATGAACTTTAATTAGAAAATACAATTTGTTTCAACAATATCATAATCAACTCTAGGAAACAAATAAAAATGACGGTAAATTAACGCTTAGCAATAAGCTGAATTTAAGAAACCCATGCTTTTGCTTACAACTTAACAAATTCAGAGAGAAAAAGTTTTGACGTTTATTGTGTAGAGTAAATCTATCATTGGCTACCACTACCTGATAGACGGTAGTGAGGACGAGCGAGTTAAAAGCACCTATTATGATAAGAACTGAAGCAGTTACCTGAACTTTAGAATTGGGAGATCTTACAGAGTAGATGTGATCTTGAGTCAATGGATATCACAGGCCACAGCTCTTTACCGGAGAAAACTATATTCTGATACGGAATGAAGATTGTAGGCATCAGTTCATGCTGGTAACTGAAATGACTCAAATACCATCGGAAAATAGTGGGTAAATGTTTAGGTACCCACCCACCCCCCATCACCACCTACCAAACCGAGCGTGTGACAGAATGCTGAGTTGATTACTGGTCACGGTGAACGCACAAACAACCCTGATGTTAATTCCATAAACTTATTAAGGTAAGCTTCAAAGATATAGTGAAGCAGTACAACGATTTGCGGTGTGATATCACATAATCTTCAGTAAGATGACTTTCTTGTAAGCTCGATACCCGCAACCGGATTAAAACGACTACATTTAGGTAATAGTGCCATAAAAGTTTACCATTAAAAAACATTTCATTTTCAAACAATTATAGTTTCAGAAAGAGAGATTGGAGTACTATCTATTGTGTAGATTATTTACCTACACCGTGCTGCCTGATGAGCCTACCATATGAATGGACAAAAAAGAGAATGAAAAACGAACCATCACTGGATTTTCTTTTGTTTCATTTCCTTTGAGTAAATTACGGTTCATTCCACTACCAAGCCAAAGAATTCGATGAAGTGTGAGAATAATGCTTTCCGCAAACTGTTTCTCGGCCTCCGGTGATGCAGTCACCTGGTTATCGCATTCTTCTTCTTCCGCTATCCCCTCCAACATCCTATCGGTGGGCAGAGTTCGATCGGACTCCATGATATGGGGCGGGGAAAAATCTGTGGGGCTCTGACACTCATGCGGATCGACCGAGTTCAGAGAAGGACTGAATGATCCGCTGAGGAATACATCAGACATTGGAGAGTTGAAGGCTGTTGGAGTCAAATCTGGATCATCGTGCGATCGTTTCACACATTCGACAGTGGACGAACTCGGAGAATCGTGCTCTGAATGGGATGATGAAGAACTAGATCCGAAACCCTGCTGTATGTAATTTTGGAAGTAAAAGTAACTATAATTGAGGGTACTAGAATAAAATAAATACGAATGGCAGAAAAACAAATAGCACAATACGAAAACTTCCCTTTACGCTCATGCGATGGTGTAAAAAGCCTGCTACGTTGCCTCACATAAGCCATTAAAACATTGTAAATTTCCACCAGAATGCAATTGCAAGTTTGACAGATGTAAATACTTGTGAAAATGTAGATATAGACTTAGTTGTTTCTGATATTGATTGCCTCGTAGGCACCACTTTCAATGTTTTCATATTTTTGGTAAAGAAATGCACTTTGAACTAATTACTTCCAAAGAACTAATACATTCAAGTAATTGTATCTACAATTGCTTACAAAAGGAATAGTGCAGATGTATTCCATGTTTTTATTGTTTACAATATACACAAAGTATAGACCTGATGAACACAATGTAGCTGGATTACCGGGGGAATCAGTGTTCAAAAACGTCTGAAAAGTGAAACTAGTTTTCATGTTTACTTATATCAGTTCAGGATACAGAGGAGCGTGTGCCTATTCTATCACTGTACACATTTGGTGGTAAAACTAAGCGTTTGGGAGATTCATATAATCGCACACATATGCAACTCGCACCAAAGGTTTGGTTTTGTAAACCGACACATTGCACGGTTTTATTTCACTGCTCTCAGGTCTACATCCTCATCGAGTGGGAAAGAAATCGAATCTTTCGGTGGGAGCGGTTAATGTCGCATAAGCCCAAATTTTATTTTTTGCATCGGTCACGGATTGGCGAGAGAGAAAAGGAGTCGTGCTAGATTACATAATTCAGGGTATGGGCTGAGAAATACATTTAGTCTTTCGGTCTAGGTATACACTAGGAATACAGTTATATGGGCTACGTGTTGAGGAGTTCACTTTTGGTAGTTTGCTTATTTCTTGATACACACAGAGGGATTACCACCTCTAGTATGTCAAATTCTGTATCGTCGCTGTCAAAAACATATGGGCAGCTGATTCACCCATGTTAGGGCTCATCAGCTGTATGTACTACTTTTGTGTCTCTTGTTGGACTCCGACCGCGAACACTCTGGTCGGGAACACAGAAATCCACCACCAGTAAAACGCTTAAAGCGAATGGGAAACTATTGAACAAGCATGGAGCTAGACCAACACAGTACGATCAATACACGGATTTTGATGCTATCGAATTTGCCTGAGCTAAAACGAAAGGCACAGAGAATCCAATTGAGAATTTAAGAAAATTATTTTAACAAGACCGATAAGGTCATCTACCATTTACAGCGGCAAATTCATAAAAATAAACTATCCATACTTTCATTTCCAATAATTAGACGAACAAGTGCATCGCATATTGCTATTCCCTTTACTGTTAATCAAAATATTTTAAATTTCGAAATATACCCATATTCGTATTTAGAACACGATTTCAGGCGATTAGTTGTTTTCAATAACTCATAAACATGCTTTCACAGTTTATATGAGAGGAAGAAACCTAGGAGTTTTGAGGACAACAATAAAATGTGCCCAGAAGGGTCTTATCCTAGTTCTTCATCTCCCCTAGGTTCATGGACTCGCCTGCCCACCTACACAAACCTTCACACAATAACATCGATTCCTTAGAACTGGGTCACACGACCAACGAGACGTCACTGAAAACCCCGGAAGCACAGATCTGAGAATGTAGTGCTGAACACTTATATTAACAAAATGATGGGTTTCTCACATTTCATTGTTATCCACTAACTTCGCGTTACTGAAAACAATTGTTCGCCTGAAATTGTTTCCAAATATTCTAGTTATTCTCAACCGGGAACTGACGAGATAACTACACGATCAAACAAAATTCCACAAAATAATTAACTGGTGGGTAGTAATATCCCAAAACTATTCTGTGGAGCATAATAACAACACCTCGGGGGCACACAGTATCTGTTTTCAATTTCAGATCTTGATTTTACTACGACATAAGAGGTAGACTGCACTATTTCGTGAAGGACCAGCGTGCTTTGCATATGACGAAAAACCCTGGATTCTAAAAAATGCACATTAATATATCTCACGCCACAAGACAGAGAGGGAGAATGAGAAGAACCTGAAAGGAATGTGAAATATATACAACACGAGTGGTGATAGTTCTTGAATATGGCGTATGTTGTAACAAATGTTAGTCATTTAATATCCAAGTGGTCAGCACACCTTAGTACAAGGCTGGTGTAAAAAAGGCTTTCTAGTCTCGTAATAATTCTTTTCGAAGAATTATGGCCACTGCAAGCGAGTATTAATTATCCACACAATGCGGATACCTTTGAACATTTCTACGAACTGAAGTAAAATTTCTGGACTGTAGTCATTGTTATTCATATATATATAGGATAGATTCGTGAACGCGAAAGTGTAAAAGTAAACTACAAAAAACTGCGGAACAAATGAGTTTCAGTGTCTATATAACTAATAGTATAAAAGGGATAACAAACAGCGATCCAGTAAGTAATATAACAAGGTCTATTTCGAATGGTGAGCATGAAAATTAAATAACTCTCACTTGACAGACAGCGCCTACGGAATTGGAAAATACTACACATAACAAACTATAATTCAGTGTTGTGATCTCAAAGTATCCAAAGCAAAAGGCAAGTATGATCACCTCAACTGGATGTGTAATGTTCAGCCGACCACGAATTCTCATCGATCGATAGCTCAAACCGAATCGTGACACGGAGATACGGTCCTGTTTTGTCAGAGTCCTGCAAACACCATACGAGCAATAGTGTAAAGATACATAAAGGTGAGGGAGAGTAAGGGTAAAAGTTAGATGAAGCGTGCAACCAAAAAACATCAATTATTATTACAGAAATGCAAATTTTGGACTAAACGAAAGCAAATTTCATAGAATTAGGTTCAAAGCAATAGTGGATGAGTATGCACTGGCAAACGATTCAATTCGGTGATAAGTTAGCGGAACACAGAGACGATGATTTACCTAAAAAAATAGGGTATACCGTGAAATCAAGAAATTAATCCTTTTGATTGATAAAGTCTATGAAGAAAGAGAAAATCGGTTCTTTTGTCAACAACCCAGCGAATAAGAATTTAATACAATCTGCTGGCATCAATAGGAGCCTTCAACGCCCCACTTTGTATTATATTTGCGTGGACTTGGATGCACTTTCAGCTTCAATGATGTCCATTATTATTGTTACTGATTACTTCAGATGACTTCAGATTGCTTTTTAATCTCCACATGATTTAGTTTATTC
>UZAN01040835.1:57819-69031 GCA_900618425.1 Echinostoma caproni | reverse complement strand
TGTGACGGTTAGCGTGTATGATTTTTTAACTGAAATGTGAGCTCCAGTGCTTGCCAAAGTTATACACAATAGAATACAATACAATGCAAAGCAATTGGGAGGCCAAGGCTCGCAAACCATGCTACCTGAACGCCGAGGACATAGAAGAAGATTTGAAATTCAACATGGACTGAACACACACACACACACACAAAACGGATGATTCACTACAACAGCTATGTGTGGTTGAGCAGATACGAATAAAATACGGACACGGTACCCGTCATGCATCGTGCAAACGTAATCGGATCAATACAGTAGAGTAAATTACCCCTCGCATTCCGTCACGAATTCTGCCCATAATTACGCTCGTAATTTGTGTGAGTCTGTTTTGTTCTGGAACTGGGAGAAGTATCGCACGAGAGTACGAGATAGATCAGTCACACAACGTATCAAATCTAAATCTAATCTAATTTGTATGGATAAAGTCGAACAAAAACGTAACGTGTAAATTGAAAGGGCACGGTCTTGTTCGAGAGATAAACTATTTCAGTACACGAGAGTAATGAAGGATTTGATTCAATTACGAAGAGCAAACGATGTGTGAACTGAAAAGTTAGGAAACAGTGGACAACGACCTGGTTGGGTCTCCTCGGTGCAATGAGCGACCCAATTGGGAATTGAACACGGGACCTCACCACAGGTAGAATGCAAGCATGCTACCCACTCGACCACCCCGGGGCAGGTGATCAAACCGTTTTTGGCTTTTCATTTGCACGATATAACACAATCCATTTATGCTAGGTCGTTGCGGGCATCGCGCTTCTGATGAGACCTAACCAATTTGAAACAACTTTACAGTGCTTTTGAGCTTTTCAGTTCATGCTTCATTTGCTCTCTATACACATCGAATTCACTCTTGTTGTATTGATATCGGTTATTCACGTTTGACAGAGTGGCACTGAGTGTAAATTAGAACGTTTCGCATAGAGATGAAGGACGGAAGAAAAAAAAAGAGAGAGAGTTTGTGTAACACATTTTGGGTCAGATGAGACCAAATGACACTACTTACCGAGCGTTTCTGTCCAGGTTTGTTTTCTTCCGGACCGACCAGAAGTAGTTCTAAATCCTCCGGGGCTAACGAAACCAGTTGTTCAACTTGTAGTCCTAATCGATCAGCCAAATCCTTCGATTTTTGGAAATATTTTTGTTTTTTGAAAAGTATAAATGTGGATTCAATCGTTATCGAAATTACGAAACTTGTTCCGAATTATTAAATAACTCTCAATACCACCATATATATATATATATATATATATCTATATTGAGTACCGGATTGCAAACACGCATGATACCACCGCAACAACAATAGTAACAGAGAATGAGGAGAGTTGGAATACAAAGCAGGGGGATGGGTAGGGGGTTGAAATGTTTTTTTATTACACACCTAAAAGTGATGAACAGCAGACGAGACGGACCCCATAGTCACGAGGATCTTCTGTACAGTGATTGAAAGCGGCAACCTAGGTCCCGGGACTTGGAGTGGCGAACTACATAAGGTCTAGATAGGTTAGGCGTGGTATTGAACCGGACGACAGCAGACCTGCCTATCACCAAAGTCGGGTGGCAGTGGCGGGGCTTGAACCTCAGACCATTGGGTCCAAAGCACGTCGGTGTCAGTGACTTGACCATTGCGCCACCGCCACTCACGGTGAGGTCCAAGAATAGTAGATGTATATCCATAAATTTGATGTGCAATACTCATTACTGGCAGATACAAAAGAACCTTAGTGGAATTGATAATCTTGAGGCAACAAACCTGAACTGTTTTGTGCCGACGGTGATTGTAAATACCTCTAACAAAAGTCGGAAATGGTAATTGAGAATGCCAGAAATGCATCAACTATAGTTTTACCTTTTGGATGGTACATTTACAGGAGCTACCAAACTTTGAGCTTTGTTGGGCATTTCCAAGCTATAAGAAATCGTGTTATATCATGCGTATTGGAGGATGGCGCGAATTTTACTCTGCGTTCGAACATCCTATCCACTTTTCTTCCAGTCTATGAAGGAATGCAATTATGCTCCCCTGTAAACAGTGTTTTATTCTTTGTTCAAAGTGTACCTGTGTATGTGAGGAGTGTATTTCGCACATGTCTGAGTTCAGACTGTGTGCCCAACAATTCACGGTAAAATAATATTTATAAAGAAGAAAACAATTGCATGATTTGTTTGTGGGCAGAATATTGCCACGTTTCCGTTTGTTGTACGAGAAGTTAAAAAAGCCTAACGTACTGGTCCCCAATCCGGAATTGCTGATTCTGTTAACTAGCACACTACACACACGTCGCGACAAAAGTATTGCACACCTCGCTCCGGGAGATTTTTGGATTAGCTCCACTTCCCCCGGGCGCACTATCATCACCATTTTGATAATCCAGACTTCTGTCAAATAAAAAGCCAAATGCGAAATTTCAATAAATAATCATTCAATTAAATCAAAACAGATCCAAGACAATAACAGAATTTTCACTACGACAGAATTGTTGCACTCGCCTCCCCCACGTCCCCCGGAACACCTGGAACTTTCCCGTTGAAGTTGGTTAGGTACCGGGTACATTGGTCATTTCATCTCAGAAATTATGCACACCTTCTCTCTACGCACTCTTCGAGATTTCCAATCACGTTGGTGTTTCCATTGTTCCACTCCCTAAATAAACATGCAGCTGATTCGTGTTTTTTTTTAGTTCAAATGTGGCTAGGAAATGATAACCGGTATTTTGTTTTCGATGTGAGTTATGAAATGGGTTCGTTATCCTGCTGGATAGACAAAAGGTAGGTATGTAATAGATCTAGATCCACCGTGACCCGGTAGTTGAAGCGATAACAGCTAAAAACCACTCATAAACGCATTAGAAGCCTGGAAAGATAAATGCATACTGCTTCGAGTGTCCTCAAACTCAGCGAGTCATGATGCCTCACAGGGATAAAAACATTATTTGAATTGGACGTTTTATTGCAAATGAAACAATGAATACTTCAAATTGTCCTTTGGATGAAGTACACGATAATGAGAAGGCACACGGCTCTAACAGTTTTCAAACCAGAAAATAAAACGCTTTTCGTGAGCTGGAATTTGAAAAGAGTATAGAACTTTGTCTGATAAATATATTCTATATTATACAAAGATGATCAAATCACGTTGGTTGCAGTTAGTAGCATCTAACCCACCTACAAAACATCGAATCATACCATTGATTCTTCAATGAATTGGATCTGAAAGAGCTGCCTACCCAAAAATCACCCGATGTTGCAAACAAGGTTATCGTGACGAAAATACACTTCCTGGTTACAATCATATGAATGAACTGGCAAAAGATTACCGGATAGGCATGCCTGACGAGCAGCAAGAACCGCGAAACCGCTCGTTTGCTTCCAGGGAATTTTTCCCCAGTCGTTCACACACTACTTATTACGAAATGTACCCGGTACGTAACCGATTTCAACGGGAAAGTTGCACGAGTACATTAATTTTGGTAGTGAAAATTCAAATCGCTCATTGAAATCAAAGTTTGTTTGGTGAAACTTCATATTTGGCTTTTATTTGATTGCTGTTTCGAATCTCCAAAATGATCATAGTGGTGATGCTGACCCGGTGATACCATCACCAAATTATCAACGGGGGGTTGGGATGTGTGTGTGAGTTCGAATCCTACCACCACCATTGCCTAACGTTCCCATTCGGTGTTGAATGGAAAGCCTTTGACTTGCCGTTTCCCCCTTTCCTAGAAATTGTATCTTTGTATATTTAATAAAAGGAAGTAAAAATGAGAAAGAATTATAAAGGAAAAGATGAAAAGAATGATCGTTTAACGGGACAGTTAAGATAATCCAAAAATCGATAAGGTGGGGTGTGCAATATTTTGTCACGTGATGCATATGACCCAGACTGCCTCTCTCTCTCTTTCACTTTCAGTTCGTTCACAGTTGGATATACCTACGATAAAGTTTTAATTTCTGCGTCGTTTTATTCCTGTTCCTGATCTGAGAGCGGATGCGCCTGGATGTTCGAGTTTATTGGCAAATTGTTGTTGTTGACGCAATCTTGATTCTCCCATTTGAATGAGACTAATCGTACGTACCATAACTCCACCCACGGCTATTACACAACAACAGTCGAGGTCAAAAAATGATAGCAGATAGATGAGACGGGGACGGGGACGGGGACGGGGNNNNGGGACGGGGGGGGGCGGTAGGAGGGAGGGAGAAAAAATTTCATCTGCTTTCCTCTTTAATCCTCCGAACTACATATGGTGTAGGTTGAAATTGTCCAAACATAATGATTATTTGATTGGTGTAGTCTATCGTCCCCCATCATCCCCAGAAACGGCCAATGAAACGCTTTTAGTAAGTATCCTTATCACATTATCACACAAAAATTTACCCATGTTCTTCTTATGGGTGATTTCAACTGCTCTAATCTCAACAAATCAGCGACCGTCCGTTCATTTTTCGAACATCATTTCAAACGGTTGATTGACTCGCATCCACTATACAACCATGTGAAGGTGGCCACTAGGTTTAGCAACCTATAGTCACCATCTATACTGGATTTAGTGTTGACCAATGAGGAGCTGATGGTAGAGTCTGTCAAATGTGACTTCCCCCTAAGACGAAGCGATCACGCAGTACTTACATTGAAATACATTTGTTACGTTTCGATTCAAGAAAGTCCCTCAGGTAAGATGGACAGATCTATAGACTACATACTGTTGAATAACTTGGAGCTCTCTGCTCAGTGGGTTTCCTATGACGAAGAATCCAATCCGTTGGTCACCTGGAAGAAGTTTATTGACAATCTCACAAATCTAATGACATTCGTGTCTAAGACTAGGATAATCACCAAATCAGGTATCCGAAATTTACCTATTTGAAGCCGCACAAGAAAATGACTATCGGCGAGAGACTTATCCTGGTGTGATTATAATCGTCTTCCGAATGCTGTCTCATGGAATAATTACCGTATGTTGAGGAACCACTGCACCAGGCTGATTCGTGAGGATAAACTGAAATACCAATAGGCGATAACACAGAGATTCATCTCTGACCCTAAGCTGTTGTACCAACACGTCAACTTCATTCGGAAAGTAAAGTTTGGTATACCGGTACTAAGCAGCGCTGGAATAGATGCAGCCACTCCAATGGAAGCAGCTGAAATGCTGAAAACTCAGCATTCAAAGGTCTGTGCATCACCGCAGGTTGAAGGTTTACAACTACCCGACCGGTTCCATCATCTTCCACGTCCTTCACTGATCTAAGTTTAATTTATTGCTGACAAGATCAAATAAAAAATAATGGCTTTGCGAAAAAACGCAACCCCAGGTGCGGACAACATACACCAGAAATCTCTCTCTGATCTTTTTGGTAAATCACATATACAAACCGCTAGCTATTCTGTTTCAACGAATGTTCGACCAAGCAACACTCCCCGAATCATGGAAGCAAAGAGTCATTTCTCCCATATACAAAGGTAGTTGTCGTAGTGACCCCGCTAAATACCGACCTGTAACCCTGCTTCCGGTGTTATCGAAAGTCATGGAGTCAATTGTGGTCGATTCCCTGATGAAACACCTCGAAAGATACAACATTCTTTCGACAGCTCAACACGGGTTTAGGGAAAAGCGATGCTGGTCCACGAACCTGCTTCTTGTTCGAGATGAATGGACCAGTACAGTTGACGAAGGGGATGCGGTGGATGTGATTTATCTCGATTTCTCGAAAGAATTTGATCGGGTGAACCACAAAATGTTGCTATAGAAGCTCTATAATTACGGCGTTCGAGATTTCGCATTTGAGTGGATTAAAGCATTCCTCGAACAACAGACCCTATTAGTTCGTGCTTCTGATTCCACATCCGGATCTATCAAAGCCATCCGCGGTGTTCCACTAGGGTCGGTACTCGGTCCCCGTCTGTTCCTCGTCTTCATAAATGATCTACCGACAGTGTTAAGCCCAAAAACAGTACTGTTTACAGACGACGCCAAAATGTGGAACACAGTAACCGAACCCGAGGGTTCTGTAACGTTTCAGGAATCACTCAGCGCAGCTTATCAGTGGTTTAAGGAAAACGACGTTGAATTCAATGTTACAAAATGCAAAGTTCTATCTCTTCTCCACAAGCGAAAATTCTCGCATTTCATCGTGGATCAGCAGCTACCATTTGATTCAAGTGAAAAGGACTTAGTTATTGTTGTTCAAGAGGACTTAGGCTGTTCGATCAATTGTGCTAAGGCTTCGTCCGTTGCCAAGAAGAATGTCGGCTCACTTCGATGAGTCTTTAGCCGGTTTAAATAATCACTATTACCTCGTTTGCTATCAGTGCACACAGTACGCAATTCAAGCTTGGGGGCCATGGTTGAAACGTGATCGCAAGATGCTTCAGCACCCACAAGGGATGGCCGCCAAGATGGTCAAAGGATCGCAATTCCTCATCTATGAGGAGAGATTACGATCATTGAGACTATATTCTGCTCAGTACCGCCGAACTCGGGAAGACTAGATTTTGACGTATCAAATATTGCAGAACCCAAACCATCCGTGTCGATCGCTTCTCATGCTATCGAACAATGTACACCTTAGGGGACACCGTTTCAAGTTGCTGGTGCCAAAGTGTCGGTGAGAATGCCGGCGCCAATCTTTTGCAGTCAGGGTATGCAGTTCTTGGAACGTCCTCCCATCTCACGTCGTTTGTGCACCGACTTTTGAATATTTCAAGCAGAGACTCGATGAAACTTTGGCACACCTTACATTCATACACCACTAAAAGCAAACGGAAATTCACTATAGCCTACATTCTCTATTATCTCCTACCCGGAACTCTATGTGGCTCCTTTTTTGACGTGTAACGATTCCTCTGTGTAAATATCCTATGAGGACAATAGAAGCACGAGTTTGTAAGTTATTCCCATAATAAAACTTTAACTTTGATTTTACGTTCATCTTACCTTTTTGATCTCTTTGCTTACAACTACCTTTTTCTCCTCTCTTTTAGGTCTACTCTTCACTTTCAAACGGCTTCAATTCTGGTTTTAACTTTCTCACGAGGGCGGCTATTGAAACACGTTGACTCTGTATCATCCTTTCGTAGTAAGATGATATGACTAGCTGTCTCTCACACTGACGAGGTAGGTTGATTCTTTTGTCGCAGCACCACAAAGTTATTGGAGCTCATCAAACCTGGACAAACTGGTCAGCTGCTGTCAGCGTTTCCTGCACCAAACTGAATTGAACTGAACTGTCTGTCCTGCACAAAAGACATGCTTTGTGTTTGACACACAGCGTACTTCTGATCCCCGAGAACAGTGCGCTTTGCTCATTATGACCGACTGATGCGTTCGGATGGATCATTTACCCCGATTATATCTGTCCTTTCATGATGTGAGACATAATTTAGATTGAATTGTGCGTTAGCTAATGTAACAATCAACTGATCATACATCGAGGAGAAACTACTCATGTAACAGTTGATAAAGTTGAAAATAACCCTGAGCTCATTATGGTCATAGATTACCTGAAGAAAGTGATCATAATAGGGATTCAGTTCTTGAACGTAATGATCCCGTAGGCTTCGATATGTCGCGGTGCTCGGCCGTTGCTTTTCCGTTTCCAACCGTTTGATAAATTNATAAATTTGGCTGTCAGTTTCAGGGATTGATCACCGTCACCAGCCAAGTAGGTTCTGGTTGTTCGGATACGGGAGAAAAAGTGAAAAATAACAAAATGTGAAGGATGTAATATTTATTGTCTGAAAATGTTTTGATCGGTCAAAGTATAATCAAGCCCATGGAATGTGAGAATTTCATCTATTCCATTAGATTAGTTCCGTGTGATAGATATGTAGACAGCGTTCATCTTCCACTTGTGTCGATCATGTAGGTGAGTCACGTGACAGCATCGATCAGTTTGCTGTAGCACGGACTTGACTCTTCACTAGCACCCAGATAGTCTGACAGCACCGGAGTTTTCTCAAGTCTACATCCGGACAACTCATCAAAAGGTTCATACACCGGAAGAGGTACAATTGCTATGTTGCAAAATTGGTTAAGAGGGCATTGTTGTGCCGTTGCAAAACAAAACAAATGTGCCACATATCCGACATCAGCATTCAGAACGTACCAAAATTTATTTTCAGAAACCTTCTCCTCCTTAGGTATGACAATGTACATTTGGTCTCCCCGCCCTCCCCGGGCATTTGACTACAAGATCTAATGAGGATTTAATCGATTCGATAGTTTCTCATCAGTTCACATGAAACCAAAATGAGATGGCTAGAGAAATTCCCTCGAGGACAAACGCCACAACAACGGTTTCCGAATCACTCATCTTTTCCGATAGTATAACTTGATCAAAACGGGAAGGACAATAGAATACATTGTACTGAGAATGTGGATAAATTCATTTCTTGGTAAAAATCATACGTTTTTCTAAGACAAATGGACAGGAGTAGAGATTGTATTTATATGAAGACTGGTTATCCTGCTGGTTGTTCCTCTTCTGATTGATCACTAGTACCGAACATATGTCACCAAATAGGTTACCATCGCGAGCGATGTTTGCCGAGGCAGGCAGTGGGTGGCAGAAAGTCAAGGGTGATCAAACGAAGACCTGGCATAAGGGTATGAAAACCCTAACCAGGAGACTAGGTCACATAGATCCCGTTAAGCTCCTTAAATGGGGACCTCGGGATGATGGTCACCGATGGTTAGCTACACTGAGTGATATGGTTGGGTGTCACAAACAGTGGTACTCGTGCACCCACTCATTATTCTCCTAAAACCACTCTATATGAATTCTCCATCTTCCGCTTGAATTTGTTTTCAACATTATAATCTTCATTCTATTCTTTAATCAAAATGGGGCACTAAAAGACAGCAACCCAAACCGGCGCACAAAAGTGTATGGTTGATGGGTGTAAGAACTAGACTGAACTGAACCAAACTAATCGTAATTCACAAGGTACTCTGGTTTTAACCGGATATTTCGGAACAACATGTATTTCGGGGAGAATGCCGATATTTTGACAACACTCAGTGTTTACGGTAGCAAGCTTGGATTAGCGCACTCGATTGTTAACAGGTTGTTTATATTCCGGCTTCGGGACCTTTACAATACGAACAGTTTACACCGATCGTCTAGCGAGGATAAACAATAGCACTCCACTAAACTCTGACTTACTTGAAAATACTGTCTGCCGTTTTCAGGCGACGTTGTACAAGTTCCGGTTTTGTTCGACCGGTAGGCATAGCAAGCAAACGTGTTGTGTTTGTGACGAAATCGAGCTCACGTACCAACCCGGGAGCTGGGTCGGATTTGGGTGATATCTTTTCCGATTTCTGTTTTGCCTCGAGCCAATCCCGAAAGTGTGACATCATTCTGTGTCGGGGAAGACGAAATAAAAATCAGTGATCGATTGGTTTTCTCCGCCTATTTGAAAGACAAATAGGGTTAATCATATTGTGCCTGTTTCTGTGTGTGGTTTGGCTCTATCCATCAATAACCGGATATGTTGGACAGATCTATCTATGTATTTTTATAGACTGTTGCGTGAACAGATTTCCGCATTTCAGTCACGAATTGCACATCTCGTCAAGAGAAGAAAATAAGATGAGTGAAACATCCAAGATTGTTAAGAGGTTCAGAAGAAACACGTTGTCCCTTTTACAAGGATTTTGGAGAGATAGGGAACTACTGAGGAATTTCTGTAGAGCTTAATACGAGAGGGTAATAATGAATACGTAGAACGTGTAGATAAATGAGAGCAGCATTTGGATAGATCGTCATGTAAAGGATGAGTGTGGGGTCAGAGCGGATTTTCTGTGCAAATGTCTCACATGCGGACAAGTGAAGTTCACACAGTGTTCTAGATAGATCATCAAAGGGGTTTAAAAGACTGAAAACTGATAATGGATAAATCTCGAAAAAGAATTTCGAAGTCTTTCTTAAGCGGAACAGCAAAAAGTACCGGGGGTGGGGGTGGGGGGCAAATAAAGAAGGACGGGAAAAACACATTGAGAAAAAAAAAGTGAAATGATTTTTTGCTTGGCATTGAACTTCCTAAGTCTTCGAACTTGAAAAAAGTAATCCACACAGTTTCTGTACAGAGTGGTAAATATGGGATGTCCAATTAAAGTTTGTGTCAAGTGTAACTTTTAAACACTTCACAGAATCTACTCTAATTAGGGGATATGTGTTTACAATCAAGGGGTCACGTGAATAAATAGACTGAGAGATAGGGTGGAAGTACACTGGAAGCACTTGGATAAATTTAGAGACAGTCCAGAACGAACGGAAAATTCGTAAATATGCGGTAGATTATTGGAGGAATTTAGAAGGTCCTCAGACACATAAATGGCTTGGCGAAGAGCCACGTCATCAGTGTATTTAAATCATTGGGCTGGAGAACTCGCTGAAACGTCACTAATGTAGGCGGAAAACAAGAACAGAGATATTACGGCATCCTGTAGCACTACCAAATTGTTCATGAGCGGTTCAAATGTTTTCCTAACGAGCCGAGTATGCCGAGTTCTGTTTGTGAAGTAATCGACGAACCATACCAGTAGGTGCTTCGGACAGCCAAATGATGATTCCATTTGACGAAGGACGAGGGAAAATGAAACAGAGCCAAACGCCGACGAAAAATCTAAGAAAACGCATCTTATAGATTTCGCCGATGCGTCTAAAGCTTTGTGACGTAATGAACAAGGGAGGGGGCGTTTGAGAATGACACGTTCTACTAATTTATCATTGCACTACGTTAGAGCAATGGGACCGAAACTTTTGAACAAGGTGCTGTGTCTACACAATTTTGGAATAGGAATGATCGTGACAGATCTCCAGCAATCAGGATTAGAATACGTGCTAAACGATGTGTTGAGGATAGAAGGAAAGTATCCGTTAGAGCAAGGGCACCATGCTTTAGAAGGGATGAAGATCACAAGAAGCAATAGGTCTTCGTTTGGTTTATTAAATTCTACTCATGTTTTCACGCGATGTGAAAATCAATTGCAATGCCCACATCTCTGTCAGGACACAATTCCGGTCACATCGGGTTTGTATTGAGAACCTGAGCTACACGACTGATAACTGACACACCACTGGTCGTGAAATTTATTTTACACATTAAATAAACTGTCACTCTCGCCTCCGAAAGCGTCATTATGGTCGGGTGGGTGGG
>UZAN01040835.1:40058-57401 GCA_900618425.1 Echinostoma caproni | reverse complement strand
GCCTCCGAAAGCGTCATTATGGTCGGGTGGGTGGGTGTCTCGGGTTGTGGATGGTCACCCATCTGGTGCACCTCGTGAAATGTTCCCATAAGACCAAGCCTCTCAAATAACCAATCCTACTGAGGAAGTCCTACACGCTACCTTCTCGTGACAGAGGTGTTTTCCTGCGATAGCACGAGGACGAAAAACCAATATCCGGAGCTATAATCCGATCGATGAAACGCTGGCAATTCACTTAGGGGAGTTGGCTAAAAATCCTGATCCGAAATCAACCAAGAAGAGACATTTTTACCACACTAACCCACGTCCTCCTGTTTCTGGCAGTGATCATCGGCTCAAATGAGCATCAAGGTATACTGGGCACCTTGGACGTTTCACCACGTTATATATATATATATATATATACATATATCAGACACTGGACCCATCCTCACTGCACACTCGAGACTGATCGATGCGTACGCGTGTAGTGAATAAAGTCACGCGCACCGAGTAAGCGGTGCGGATGGTGCTATTACCCGATCACAAATTATGGAACGTACAGTAATGTTTTCTATTACTAAGCGGACACTTCTGTCAAGTCGAAAGATATACGAGATCAACGGTATGATCATTCACTCAGTTGCGTGCCTGGTTAATCCCGAAGATTTGCAATGTTGAACCGCTGATCTCTTAAAAGCATCGCTCGTATCTGGCGATAAAATCAGGTGAATAATGATCTGGTATTGGATATTGATTGTGAAAGATATAATTGCTCTAAGTCACTCATCGTCTGCCTTTCCGTGTTCTGTTTGCACAGCGGTCAGACCCTGACCTGGATTAGCGGTATGAAGAAGTTAACTTCGGCAGTGGTTTCGATTGGTTCAGACCGTCCTCCATGTTTCGGCCAAGAAGATGAGCATCACCATTGTTTAGAGACACGGAGAGATGTAACTCAAAATAGAAGTCAATGGTGTGAATGCTCTACGGTCTGTCATTTGAAATTCCTTCACTTTTCTATTAATATTATTAATGCATGCATGCTTGTTCATGTCAAGCAATAGTGAATCTATGAACAACAGACCTCATGGTGAAATAATCCTCGGCGAGAGGGATTTTGTTTCAGCCGAAGTCCGGTTCATGATATCGGATTGAAAACGTCCAACTTTTTATTCGCAATTGCAACTGAAACTCGCTCGGGTTCGCTTTCGTTTATACTACTGAAAATCCCGAGAAGAAAAATGTATTTAATAGCAAATTTTCTACCAGTCGCTCCACAAAATCACTCTTATCGGTGGCTTAATTAACAAAGCAATGAAGAAAAATAACGCTCGGTTGATACAAATAAACTAGAAAATCTAAACAATATTATTTGGATAGCATACACTCGGATCCACTCGCTCGTAGAAACGTTTGAAGCTTTTGTTTGTCCAGGCTAGTGTATGACGCAGTGCGAATAAACGATGCGCGCAGATCTGATCCACTCAAAGCTTCAGAGCAGTTAATCAGAAAAATTAAATCAAGAAATCCAACGAGCGTCATATTCAGCGGACGAAACCACAGGCCATCTGTGAATGCACATCCGAGTTGTGTTTGCTCATTCGTTTAAATCGATGAAACAATCCTTTTGGTGAAATCGTTAGACTCCGTGCCGGTCACCAAATCCTGATTGGTTTAGTCGAACTTGGATCGAGAATGGGCCGGGATATTGGAAACTAATGAATTGGTCTCAATGAGGCAATCAGAAAAGTGATGGAATCTTCCACGGAATAGTCGGTGGAAGATAGTCTAAAGAGTTGTGAAAACATGAGGGATTTTCCTGACCCTTATCACATGGGCCGATTGACTTAGTCCTGCTAATCCATCTCTCCAGTAAACTGCACTGCGTGCGTTCATTGACATTAAACTGTTCAACAGTGAATTGAAAGTAGTTTGTGAGGATTGACAGTTGAACTACTCCCCCGGGGGTGGGGTGAAAATATAGATGAGCAGATGCGTAAGAGAGTAGGGGAAGTTTGCACGAATTACTCTAGTTAGATGTAGACATCGACTCAGACAAATCACGAGCCTCACTCTCTAAAGTAGAGAGTGGAATCAAATAATTGTATTGTATTTTATTGTATTATAGATGACTTGTGCAGGCAACTGTGCCCACATTTCAGTCAAAAATGTGTTCATCGTTACAGTGGGATAAAAAACGAACTAAAGATAATATATAACAATGATAAAACTTAAATAAGTGTAAGTTGTTAGTTTAAAATTAGTTCGTTACGAATCTTCACTGTGTCAATGAGAATATGAACCAGATAGGGAACTGTTGAGTTTCGATAAAATTTTAAGTGGAATGGTAAATAGCGAAAATCAGATTGGGTTGTAGCTTGGGAACGACAAGCAGATAAATCGGGATTGAGTGAATGATTGGGGTCATTGAGTATCTTTTGATCGAGGTTCTCACATGAAGTGACATGCAAATTACATAATTTTGAGATCAGCGTGTTTAAAAAAATAAGAGAAACACAGCTAGTGATCAATAAACCGCGACGTAGAGTAATGAAGTCTTTTCGCAGTAGATCGGGGAAAATAACGGGCAAACAATAAAATAAGATAGGAAAAATGCATTGATAAACAAACGAACACATAGTTTCATATCTGACGCGAATTTGTCGTAGCTTGGTTATTTGAAAAGATAAGCGACGCAGTCTACCAACACAAGCAAGCACATGAGAGTAGTACTGTGGATTGCTATCTATGGTAATTCCTAGGTATTTCATAGTGTGTTCTGGTGATGGATAAGGAACTGATGACTGAGGGATCCAGGGGGTATTCGGATCGGGAAAGACTAAAAATGCATTCAAAGCATTTAGATGTATTCATTCGGACACTAGATTGGTTCGAAACTGATTGCACTTGCAACAAATTGTCGGAAAATGATTCTCTGTCCAAATGGTTTAAGATGGCCTGATATACGACTGCATCATCGGCATACTTGAAGGTTTTGGCTAGTGAAATTGACGGTAAGTTACTGATAAAAGTTAAAAATAGGTAGGGAGAGAGCACAGAACCCTGAAGGACTCCAGCATTATTCACTAACGGTTTCGAAGTAGTGCATGAAGTGATCTTGTTTGGTTGGAGCATATCGTGAGCTGAGATCCAACACTAGGGCAGATTTTAGGTGCAACTAGCTCTCTCTCGTCGAAATTGTCCTCTTGCCACCACACACTGTTTGTGATATCCGGAACGCGTCTGAAGAATGTCTGCTCATCGCTTGTGTCGTAACATACGAGAGCTGCGCGAAAAGTTTCCGGATAACCGGTACACCAGTACGAGGTGTAGATGATCGGGTAAATAAAACGTGGTCTGTAATCTACGGTGCACAAACACACACTGTCTGTCAAAAGTGATGGAAGCTGTTGCTAGGCGTCGTCCAATGACTCAAGCACTAGGGAACTTAATACATCATGAAAACCCACATGTACAGTGATCGCATGTGATCCGTGACTCTCTGGTTAGAGAACGCATCCAGGAGGTTGGTCACCCACCCTACAGTCCAGACCTAACTCCGTGTGACTTTTTTTGATGTTCTCAAATATCAAGCGCATGAAGCGTGGAATTCGATACGAGTCCCAAACAGCTGCGGTGGAGGCCTTCATTGAACTGGTCAAGGGGTTAACCGCTTCGGTATGGTAGAGCTATTTCACCAAATGGTTTGAGCGCATGGAGTTGGGTGTACATGAACGCTGGTGGACAGTACTTCAACGAAAA
Organism: Echinostoma caproni; assembly: GCA_900618425.1. Lineage (NCBI taxonomy): Eukaryota > Metazoa > Platyhelminthes > Trematoda > Plagiorchiida > Echinostomatidae > Echinostoma > Echinostoma caproni. Next base: position 53,660 of record UZAN01040835.1, on the reverse strand, counting down.
TGCTTATTTTAGTGTAAAAACGCGTTGTGCATCCGGAAACGTTTTGCTTAGCCCTTGTACACAGTTGTTGTGAACTGCACTGAACCGTAAAAATATCTGAAGAGATTAGGTTATTAAATTAAGATGTGTGGAATGTAATCGTCAGAGGAAGACCTCTCATGTATAGAACAATCCATGGAAAAAGTGAGGTCCAAATATCCTCAATCGCTTTCAAAGTTAGAAACCTAGAGATAGAGACAGGGAGATAAACTTCCTATGTGTGTGGTATTGTATTTCACACGTGTCTGATTACAGACTGATTGCCAAACCAATCTGCCGAGAACAAACTTTGAAACAAGAAGGGTCTCTGTTTCACAATCTGTTTTACTCTCATTGTATCATTCTGATGATTCTGTTTGTTTGTTTACTGTAAGGTGCTTTATTGTGCGATTGAAATTACGTACACCAGACCTACCTGTAACCTGTTCAAAAGCCATCAATTTATGTGCGTTTCTAACCATCTCCCAGTTTGATGATTATCTTTGCCCGCCGGATCGGAACTTGCTACATCCCCCCCCCCTCCATGATCAATCAGTTTGCTTTCTTTTCCGTATTTCCCCTATGATTACCTAACCGCCCCACATAGCAATTTTCGTGTAAATTGTTATGACGCGTTTTTCGTCCAATATGTTACCGTGATCTATTATCTCCACCCCGCATGGAAACGGTGTCATAGTAACTGTCATCACTTGTTCTGCGCTCAACCCAGTATCTTTATCAATTATCTCGACCAGGCATAGAAACTGTCTCGTATTATTTGTGGTCACCTGTTCATCACCCGCCCACCATGATTATCCCACCGTCTTCACTGTTGTTACTGTTCATGCGTTTCTCGCAAACAGTTCTATCTTGACCCATATGCTACCAACCGCCTTGTGTGCTTAACCAACCCAGACACCTTCCTCGTGTCCGTTGTCTATGCTCTCACTTACTTACAATTGTCGCCTCCCCACGCAATTTCGGTATCCTTTTGCCTATCCCCATCCCCTTGTGATTGATCCTCACCGCCCTTCAACTAGCACTGTCGCTGTATCCACATCGTATTCCTTCTCCGATTTCAAACAGAGTGTTTTCCTGGCACGTTTGCTCCTGTCATGTCGAATCGATTGTTTTGTCCAGACCGGATTGTCTCTAATTTTGATGTATGCAACAGTTCACGCAGATTTCCATGTTCTACCACGAATTCGGGATTTGATATCTGCAGGTCATTCTATCATCGGGCTTCTCAATCCCGGTACAGCTACCCTAGACTAAAATATAATTATCATACAAGTTGCATTGCGCACAAACCTCTACAACCCAAGTCATACACGGCTGTTGGAACAGAAACAAAAAAAAGGAAAAATTACTAACGGAGAAAAATAAATAAATAAATAAATAAACCCCACGTTCACGGTACTCACAATTTATTGGTCAAAAATGTTTTCAACCGTAACATCTGTTGAGATGGACGTCGTTCGGGCAATTGGACAGATTCTGTCTCGCCTTCCATCTTGATAGCTTCCTTGTCCGGACGTTGAACAATGGTTGTCTGGATCGAGAGCAAGGTGAGCGGGATCGTGGTGAGCGCGTACGGACATGCATGACAAAGTTCGAATACGGGACAGGGGGGAAGGGTTGGATAGTGTTTAAGCGTTTTGAAAAATAATCGGACTGGTCAAAATTGCTTTCGGACGATTTGGTCTATCATGCAGAAACAAATCATAGCTCAGGATCAAGCAAGCATCAACCATGTGATGTAACAACGAATCATGTTAGAATGATCAAAATCGATTTACGAGATTCAATGTTAGGAATATACAAGAGATGTGCTGAATGGAATTGTTGTAAAACACTTGATTTATAACAGTAGTGGTGTTACTAGTAGTATATGAATTTCACGAGATCAGACCAACAAGTTCATAATTCATGCCAGGTGGTTTGTGGTTAAAATGTGTTCAAGTATCTGATAAGGTGAAAAACTAGTGCGAACCGAAGATTACCTATTCAAATAGACGATCAGTACTATTTCTCAAGTTGGATATTTTGGAGCTCAATTCACTTATATAACGGTACTGCAGACTGTCAAAATCGTTGTCATGTAATCGATAAATATTTGTGAATCTAGATTTCACTTGATCTATTGTCAATGGAATCAGTATTTGAATTCATTTATTTTTTTTTGGGGCGGGGGACCATTTCGCAAACCGAACGAGGAGAGCAATCGATTCATGCTTCATCAAACCATCAGACCACACTATTTTCTTTCTCATCCATCGATGGGCGTGTTACTGGCTCCTACAACTGTTTTCAAGATAAATTCTTCGTGTATATAGCAAATTGAGCGTGAACTGACAGGCTACTGATCAGGTTGCGAATGTTTCCAACGGAGTCATAACCCGCGGGAGGCTAGCTAGTGCTGAGATGGGTGAGGTCCGCAACCAGCTCGCAATCATGGGTTGTGTTATATCACGGAAATGGAAAATAAAACAACGGTTTGATCAGCTGCCCGGTGGCCGAGTGAGTAGCATGCTTACGTTCTACCTGTGATGAAATCCCGGGTTCGCGATCCCCAGTTGGGTCGCTCATTGCACGGATCAGACCCAACCCGGTCGAAACGGCTGTACAGTGCTTCCTAGCTTTTCAGTTCACACGGCAAATTCACGGTGGTAACACTACCATGACAGGGTTTAACCGAGCACAAGTCCGGTGTTTTGCAGAGGTTTAGTTTGTGAAGCCGCATGATTCTCTAACATTTCAGGAATCAGTTAACGCAGTTCATCAGTGGTTTAAGGAAAACGACAATGAATTCAATGTTTCTAAATGCAAAGTCTTATTCCCACACCGCAATAGAAGATTCTTGTATTTGCTCGAGAACCAGCAGCTACCATATACTTCAGGTGAAAAGACTTGGATAGAGTTGTTCCGGAGGATTTAACCTGCTCGATCAAATGTGTTAAGGCTTCGTTCGCTGCTGTGAATAATGTTGGCTTGCTGAGGCCAGTCTGGTCGATTTAAATCAGCACTGTTCTCACGTTTGCTATCAGTGCACATTCGACCATGCACACAATACGCAATTCAAGCTTGGGGGCCATGGTTGAAACGTGGTCGCAAGATGCTTCAGCACCCACAAGGGATGGCCGCCAAGATGGTCAAAGGATCGCAATTCTTCATCTATGAGGAGAGATTACGATCATTGAGACTATATTCTGCTCAGTACCGCCGAACTCGGGAAGACTAGATTTTGACGTATCAAATACTGCAGAACCCAAACCATCCGTGTCGATCGCTTCTCATGCTATCGAACAATGTACACCTTAGGGGACACCGTTTCAAGTTGCTGGTGCCAAAGTGTCGGTGAGAATGCCGGCGCCAATCCTTTGCAGGCAGAGTATACAGTACTTGGAACGTCCTCGCATCTCACGTCGTTTGTGCACCAACGTTTGAATATTTCCAGCGGAGACTCGATGAAACCGTGATACACCTCACATTCCTTTACAACTAACAAATGCAAATTTGTTGAAGACTACATTATCTTTTATTTTCTACCTGGAGCTATATGTGATTTTTTCCACCGTGAAACGGTTAAATTGTGTAAGTATCCTATGGGGACAGCAGACGTATGAACTTGTAAGTTATTCCCATAATAAAACTTTGACTTTGACTACGGCATCTGCAAACCGTGGCAATCGTCCAGGGTTTTGTTAGCCTAAATCGGACAGCTTAGTTCAGATCGAAGCATATTTTGCAATCCAGTATACGGCGAGCAAACGTTCACAGGTGAAATTTTGTGCACACAGCTGAAGAGATAACGCGAAACAGTTCGATTCAACCCGGTTTTCTGTGATGGTTACTCTCGCTCTCGTGTGAAATTCCTTGACGGGAACTGGATGTAAGAAGAAGAATTGTTTTATGGTCGGAGCAGAAAGAGCAGAAAGCCAGTGCCCAAGAGTTGAAATTCGAAATAGGAATGATGTTTTATTGATATCTTGTCCTGTCTTTTCAAATAGACAAGCTACAACAATTTCGAATGAGGCATGAAATTGTATGCTTCTTTGTTCATGAATACTTTTTTCTTATCATACATTATTGTTCGCCTGCTAATTTTCCTGAACTACTTAAAAAGGATTTCGTTACTATGCATCGAGGATAAGTAATTATCAGCCGCGTTTCTCCTATTCCTTTAAACGATCTGATCACAAAATCGTGTAGTTTCCATATCACTTCAGGTACGAATTTCGCTCATAAGATACTCAATGACCCCACTGTGACGGTGAACACATTTTTGACTGAAATGCAGGCACAGTTGCCTGCACAAGTCATCTATAATACAATAAAATATAATACAATATGGGAATAGCAACTCACTCGTTCAATTTTAATCATTCCGACGGCAGGTTTGCTCTATGAAAGCACAAAAAGAAATAAATCGAAATTGGGGTTTACGGGAAGTGATCACGATTACCAATTACCATTTTCAATCAAAGGAATAGGGTTTCGATTAGTGCAGTATAATTCGGATACTTGATGCATGCGGAATATCTGCCCAATACAACTGAAACCTGATCGTAATCCGGACTGCTGTTTCTATACCGTCATCTAGATTATCACCAATTCTGCCATTTCGGTATCCGTTGAGATTTTACGGACTCTGGAGCGATGCCTACAGTCCGTGCACAGCTTCTGCATTAAACTCTACGGCAAATTATTCAACTCAGAATGATGGCATACGCTGCTCACCGGCACGAAATCCCTGTCTATGTGGATAAGATAATCCAGCCGAAGGCTGTCATCGCCCCGCTTCCGAGTCAACCCTTCTATTAGAGGATGCCTTAATGGGTCAGCAATATCTCGTATCAAACCGACCTCGATGGCACCAGATCAGAGGATATTCATCCCACGAATAGCGTGTTATGTTTCTTGTGTGAACTTTGGTATATCCTAATGACTTCATCCGCGATTTGGATTTGAAAAAGCCCACAATCTACCAAAAATTGTTTTGTCTGTTCGTATTGTGCGTGCAATTTTTTTTTCTGGTTGTAATGTTGACCGATGATCGTGTGGTGAGTCCACTGGAGGAGAACCTCCTGGAATCTCCCCCAACCCCGAGTCTTGTCGATGAATGATCCTGTTTTTATTGCACATACTTGTGTGATGAACAGCGGACGGAGACGGACAATCTAAAACTTGGGACCTCGAGTGGTGAACCACTTAAGGCCCCGTCTCTAAGCTAGGCATGGTATTAAACGGGCTGACAGGGCAGCAAGCAGTCTATCAATGAAGTTGGGTGGCGGTAGCGGGGTTTGAACCTCAGACCATGGGGTCAAGGGCATGCCGATGAAAACTACTGCATCACCACCACCACCACTACCACCACCACCACCCATAAATCTGTTTAATGGGTTGTACATCTTATTCAAATGGGGCCGGGGGTAAGAGAAACAACAAAACTAGACAAATATTGCTGAACTAATCAGGACAGTACACAGTATACACAAATTACTATCAAGTGTAATTGAAATGTACTTAGTGCGGGTCACATTCCCTAAGTATGATCTCACTGGCTACACCAACGGGGGAAACACCATCTCCACTTATTGACCGATCTGAATAAGGAGCAGATTGTTCGGATATTCAATCCACGTTTCGGACAGATTGTCCACATCGTTTTCCAGGGATCCCAATACATACAGAGTATCAAATCGGATGGCTTACCTGCACTATACTACATACATAAAAGCTCCCGCACCAGATGCAGAATGCAGTGTGGTTCAGACATGTAAGGTCAACTAACAAATTAGCTTATTGTACTGTTTGGAATTGCGTGTAACACATGGTTGCACAACAGCTCTGGTGGATCTTATCTGTTGAAGACTGTATGCGATAAATTAAAGCACAAAGGAATTCATTCACATATGCTTTCATACGAGATGGACTGTATCGGATATCCGATGACGAGTGTGTGTGTGGGGGGGGGGGGANGGATCAGAACACAATATGGTAATCCAATGAGTAAAAGATAAACAGCATCCAAAGATAACCGGATAGCTGTATCGTTCTGTTTGGGACTCGATAGGAATGCGTACATTTTGTGTCCCTCTTAGGATTTGAATCGCGAGCATTCGAGTCGGGACTTCCAATCCTTACCCCGGAGCTACACGGTCGACGGTTATCATCTTGTGTGAATGGCCCAATCAATTTAGACGGTGAATGTTTGGTGTAACCCGTTAAATTGTTTTTCACAGGCACCAGACACTGGTGATGATCAGGGGTGTGAGTTTCACTCGTTGAGAGATAGTTCATTCCTCCCACGAGGTAAATGAATTTTATATACGATGGAAATGTTCATGATGAAAGAAAATACGCACTACCTACGAGTCCCAAACAGGAAATAAACATTTAAAAGTATTTTAATGTATTTACCTTGTGGGAGGGGGGGGGGCAATTAACGATTTTTCAAGGAGTGAACCTCATACACAAGATCACCAACAGTACGAAATTGGCTAATCCAAAAATTTAGCGTCTAAATCCAAATAAAACCGTGTGCACAAACTTGACACAGGAATCTTTTAGTCTTTAGTCTGGAAGTGATAATAATTTATTCATAGAATTTGACGCAACGCGAGTAATATGTACTCAAAAGACTATGTGGTAAAACTTTAAAATCGTTCTCACTTAATCCGGGAAAATCAACTGGAGAGGAAAAAAACTAACATGTGTGTGTATGTGTATGCTGCGCGTGTGGTGAAGGGGCATCACTGGAATATAAAAGTGAAATGCGAATTCATCATGCGAATTTGAATGAGGAATCATTTCACTGGTGACTGTGAACTGACCCAAAATGATTCTAGTCTCGAGTGATTTCAAACTGTTCGATAGGGTTGCGATCAGAAGAATGAAAACAACTGTTTGCATATTCAACTCAACCAACTGGACTTAATCTCAGATCAGATTGCAAGGCAGAAAGCTCAATTTGTGGATGAACGAGGCTGGTAAATGGATGCAACTAGGTTAATGCAATGCAGTCCCATTGACTGGCCCATTTGAAAACATTTGCCGGAGAAACGAGCGGAGCGCTGTTAATGTATGTATGGAGACAAAATAATCCCTTGAATTTCGTCCAAAGATGAGATATTTTTCTAATCGATTGGTTCACGGTTTTTTGCGAAAATGGTTGGGTAGAAAAGATAGCAAGTATGTTTTCCGGATGTTTGTAGATTTCTATTCTCTTAGAAGGATCAATCGATGAATGGAGTTTAGGGATCATTAAAAATGAGGAAACACACTTTTAAATGATTGAACAGACCGAATCAAAGTGATCAAGTGATTTGGGACTATCGAGGGAAGGGAGGGGGCGAGGTGGAGAGAGAGAGAGAGACAGACTTACTCACCTTTTCTTCTTTTTGTCGTCGTTCAACCGCTTTCAGTGCCCGTTTCCGTTCGCGTTCCATCATTCGACGCCGTTCTAAAGCCATGAGAATACGATACTCGCGTTCTTCTTTGGACAATTTTAGCTCGTGTCCTTGCAACTCGATTGGTCTGTGCCGAAGGGAAACGAGGGACAGTTTGTGGATCGATCAACATTTGTATCCAGTCAAAACGACATATTCCATTTCCTAGTAAATTATTTGTCGCAGAACATGTGTACTTGAAGAACCAAAAGCCGCTTACCACAAGCGTAACAGTGTTAATCTTCACAGAAAATGAAAACGCGACAGTTTGTGAGAGCTATGCCTTAGAAAGCATGCGCTTCAGAACGCTCTTGGTGAACCGATAATTCGATCCAGTGTCGTGGATCATGTTGCTTTTTCATTCTATTATGGTCAATCGCACTTTGGATATCCATCAGTTAAGATGACAGTGAAATCGCATCATACGTTTCATATTCGGACTGAAACGATGGTATCTCATTGGGTGCACACAAAGACCGACAACAGAGTAAATGAATGTATAATTTCGAGTGGTCCTAATTTAAAAGTAACAGGGCTAAGCAATGCCATCAATTTGTCCTCTACCGTGCAAAGGGAATCATGCATATCAAAGGATTTAGTTGTGTATTTAGGGGCTGTTTAAGATTATGATATTATTTATTCATCTTCATCTGATGCCCCGCTGGTAATGTCACCAAATTATCACCCCGGAGGACGTGTATTTGAATCCCACCATCACCGCCTGACTTGATCCGTTATGGGTTCTATGACAATCCACCCGAAAATCGTATCTTTGTATATTCAATAAAACGAAGTAAAATGAGATATATATAAAAGCAATTAATGAGAAGTTGAGCTTATCAAACAAAATTATATCTATTCTTATTACTTTATTATTATTACTATTATTATTATAATCATAGAGTGCAATAAATATGATATAATACTTTTTAATCTAAATGCAGTAAAACAAGAAACAGGTAAACCAAAGTTGATTGTTCACTTCCATGATGATTCACCCGTTGTTAGAATTGATCGATCCGTGAGAACGTGTGGAGACAAAATAAATATTCACATCCTACTTGATGTTGGATTTTCAGCGAAACAGACAAATATGATCAATATCCAAAGTCTGATTTCTCGATTTTGCTTTCGAAAAAGAAAAACAGAATTGCAAACTTGGATAAATAACTTTCAGTTCCGGATTCATTCGACTTTTATTGTCGTTGATTGTTGCGATAAAACCGAAATAACGTTCTGCCGAATCGTGTTATGTTTACCTACGCATTTACCATAGCAATCTTACAGTGGTGTAATAGTTGGCTTGCTGATTCGCTCAATATTGAGGGGGTTTCCTCGATCGGTCAGATTTCAACCACTGCTAAGCCATCAAAGATTTGGGGCCAGGCTAGTTCAAACCAATAAGATTGGTTATTTGTTCTGCAGTGTGAGTCTAACCAACTTCGAACTAAACATCTTGTGAGCTAGGTGTGTGTAGCCGGGTCGACTGTGCGACCAATCGCCTATCTTCTAGTCCAAGTTCTAGTGAAATATAATGAGGTAGCCCAAATGATTTATTACAAACATGCCACTCATGAAGGGAATTCGTTTCATTGAAGTAATTTTACACTTCCGAAAGCCTCTGTGTATGGTCTGCAGTGGGTGTCTCGCGTTACGAATGGTCACCCTTCCCGTTCATCCCGTGAAATACTCAGCGTCTCAAATAACCAATTCTGCTGAGGAGGTCTTGTGACAGGTGTTTTCTCACCAAAGTGAGAGCACGAAAAGCCGACATCCGGGGCTATAACCGAGTCGGTGAAACACTGGCAATTCACCTAGGGGAGTAGGCTAAAATTCTTAATTTAAAATCAACCAAAAGGAGGTGTACGAACCACACCCACCTACNACCTACAGCTTCCTGGTTGTGGCAGAGATCACCGGTTTAATTGAGCTTCAAGGTATATTGGGTGCCTTGGACGTTTCATTTACCAAAAAGCGTATGATCCGATGAACTGGACATCGGCCTGCAATGGATTGGAGTTTCTACATCACTCCGCTGCATTGCGGATCAGGCTTTGGCTAGTCAAAGGCTCCGGTTTTGAGTTCCCCAAGAAAATTCACCTGCATTGACCGGGGCAATCTGGCAGCATTCTGTCCACATGTATATCATGAAGCTTTCTCTTTTCATGAAGATTATTTTACTACGGCTCGTTTGACACAGTCTGGGTTCAGACGTGCGTGAAATACAATACGCACACACACCATGCACTCATAAACAGCTTTCAAAGTGAATCCAAATGTTACCACGATATTTCACTTTTTGTCTTCAGTCTCTAACTGACCGCAAACCAATTAATCATTCACATCACATTTAACAGCCACTAAGCTTGCATGTTGGTGTGCTGATTTCAGTTGCCTTTTATTGCAGTAGTCAATAGTTCAATGGATGAAGAAAGGAGTGAGTAGTAACCCCACCACCACCACCACCACCACTACCATCACCACCAGCACCACCGAGATGCCGAGTACCGATACACCAGATGTTCATGGATGGTGACTAGCTGCAGTTTAAGGCAACCCCTGCACCTACCCATTGACTAGCCTGATCCCTAGGTCCCCGAACAGGAAACCTAAACAGGATCTACCCGAAAACCCCCCTGCACAAGGTTCTCATACCGCCCTGCCAGAGCTTCGCTGTATTACGCAGTACGATAGTGACGATGATGATGATGATGATGGTGTCAGAGCTGTTAAACCTTTTACAGATAACCGGATGTAGTTCCTAAATGCTGGCATCATATAATACAAGCCCAGTCCGAGAATAGAGTTTAACTAACAAGAAAAAATGGATACCAAGCCTATCCATCTTGAAGATTACCAGGTGCATCACGATCAAACTCGCATATCCGACATGACTCACAGTGTATATCTTTGGTGGGAGAACAGCGATCGTTTATTCATCATGATACAATCGACTAACCAATGACGTTCATTCGCAAGCCACTTACCGGGCCGGGGGAATTTGCCTAACCGTCACATGACCATTGACCATGAGAACTTCAAAGTCGTCCGGTGAATCGGCCGGTGGCAGTTCATCCGTGTGTCGAGAGAGAGCCCTATAAGATATAAAATTACGTGACTGAATGGAATGCCCATGGAGTTCTGTATTTTAATAATGTTAACAATGAAGAAGGTATTCTGAATGAGAATATTATTCAAATAAACACTAAGGAATGTAGACATGTACTAGAATTTGCTTCAATATGTGATGCTTATCAATGTCCTGTCGAAATTGACAACGAATTTAACGCATCAAAATGTACGATCGTATTCCTCCGTCACAAATATCGATTTCCGTACATCCTGCGAGATCAACAACTTCCGTATCTCTCGAATGAGAAGAATCTCAGTGCCATTGTTCAAGACGATTCAAATTGTTCTTTAAACTGCTCCAGAGTGTCGTCTACCGTTGCCAAACATGGTTTACTGAAGCGAGTATTTAGCAAGGTTGAAACTACACTATTTCAACGGTTGTTTTTGTGCACCGGTACTTGATTCTTTCAAGTACAAATCGGATGGAACATTGAGAAGTCTCGCTTTTCGACATCCGTAGCAGTACAGAGAACAAAGAACATTTGTGACATTCCTTATCTCTCTCTCTCTCTCTCTCTCTACAATCCGCAAATCGACCCATTTGTACGAGAAGCTGTATGGGACTAGCAAGGAAATGCTTGTAAGTATTGCCCATAATAAAAATTTGATTTTGTATCTGAATATGCTTCATGTGTAAACTGTCTCAATACCATTTAGGCGCATCTATTGGAGCAAATATGTTCTGAAAGCACCATACATGAGTTCATTCAAAATGCCTTCACTTGCTCGTGGTTAGAAGGAAACAGAGATTGCACTGTGCACTAGATATGTTTGTCACTGAACAAAGATGTGAGAACTCACCGATTGAGTAAAAATATATCATATTTCAAATAGTCAATCCAGAGTGGTTGAAGTAATTCCAAACAGAACTTTTCACCAGGTTCAAAATCCGTGGAAGAAATACGATTCCGTTTCGCTTTCAAACAATCGATTAATTTGGTACCGAGTTCAGGAGGTAAACCTGGACAGAAAAGAGTGTGAGATCGTCGTGAAGAGTGAAGTTCACAAAATTGTATTTTCACAAAACACGCGTAAAATATCGGAACCCAGTGATAAACGTAAACCGACCGGATGAAGGACAACATGTTGGAGAAAATCTTGCCACGCATCCAAATCAGTCTGGCAGTTATAACATCCGGATAGCAAACGTCTACTCATTTGTGTAGCATACATAAAATGGAATCGAATTTATTCAGCGGACAGTTCAACGCCTCAAAAAAGCGATTTTGGATGAACTATGTGCGCTGCGAGAATGAGTCTCGATCAGACCACAAACACACATATCTCGATACCAACATTCGAAAACCGCATTTCCGTGAATTCCATCTCTCGCCGCATCTATGCGTTCTGTTGAAGTTGCGCAGAAAAGGATAGACATACGTTACTGTTTCAATACATGCCAAATAAGGTGATCAAATTTGTTTCGATCTACCCGCCGGAGTGTAAACGTGACTCATATACCGGTATATCAGTGATCAATTGCCACCTGTTTGAAAGCAACTACTAGGTTCACCCAGGCGATGAGTATTCTGTCACGCTAGGTAATCTCGATTTGCCCTCCTTATGGAAGCCTCATTCTCATACAGCAAACCCGGGTGTCCAAACCGATTAACAATACATTCAAGCTTACCTTGGATTGAACCGCTCGCATTCAGTTACTCATTTTGAGCTGTCTATACCATAATTGCTTCTAGTTTTCTGGTTTCCCGTCCGATTTGAACATAATAATGTTTTTCTTTATAAGGGTATACATTGAACGATTTACTCTCGCATCGCTTTTCTTCTATCCTATCTGGACAGCGGATTGATTATGAATAAAACAGAGCATCGATCCGCGCCTCCCCAACCCTCTTTCCTCCTCTATAGTATCATCAATCTCAATCTTAAGAACTAATTATCTTGTTTTTTTGTTTCTAATGTCCCTTCCTGATTACATCACTTGCTATGCATGACCTATAGTTTCTACCGCAAATTACGTAACTTCATCCCGCTCTCTTGTTTTAGCTCACAACCTTCATTTAATCTGCTCATCTCTCGAACGTTTGTCCATTTGGCCTTTGTGTCCTCACCCACTCCCCATCCACGACTATCACTGCAGCCTTGTCATATTCGTTTGATCAGTTTACTCGCCTCTGGCATCATTACTGACTGAGCTCTAATCGGCCAATCAGATATCTGTGCTATGATCACCTTATATATGTATACGCCTGATTCGATATATCGAAAAGAAGTTTTTTTCGCGAATACCGTTTTCTGTATGTATATGACTGAACTTTATGCGTAAAGACATATACAAGAATACCGAATCATTAGATGTCTCATTTTAACCCGTACTTTATCCCAACTACTCTGTCCGAGTAGCTCTTAATATTTAACCGCATAACGATCTACTTAGCATACAGTTCGATAGTCCGACCAGTGTTAGGCATATGCAAATTAATAAAAGTTCCTATCAGCCTAAAAGAACAAAATAGAATGATACAAGGAGAATGGAAACACAATCGAATGGGCTAATCGAAACATTCATTGACTAAATTGATTGAGCAAGGTGATAACCGTCAATCGTGTAGCTCAGAATTAGGGGGTTGAAGTCCCAACCCGGACACAAAAGATGTCCGCACTGCTGATGAGTCTTTTTTAAAAAAAAACAGAACAAAAGAGCTAACCAGCGCTCTTTGTCGGTTATCACAAACATTTCCATTGCATGAAGTTGTGAAGCATTAACGTTCTCCCAAGGAGTGAAACTCACACCGAAGACCATCAAGAGTGCCGGGTGCCTCTGAACAATCGAATGCGCTAGTCCAAGCTTGCTACTCTAAAAAAACTTTTCCAGTATTCGTTCAAGGACATTTATGCATACACAAGTCGCTAAGTTAATAGATTATTGAGTGGCACATGCCACTCAGACGATATGTGTGTGTTTAACGGGTCAATCAGAACCAGTGGGAATCTTGGAGAATGCAGTGGAGAACGTAACGTGAAGCATGCACTAAAATGTTTA
>UZAN01040835.1:8640-20042 GCA_900618425.1 Echinostoma caproni | reverse complement strand
CCGTCCTGTTGCCTTGCAGGTCTGGCTTTCTAGCTAAAAGTTTCGGGTGGGGACTCCGAGTTTATCCCCCCTTCTTCGATCAGGACAATTGGTTACGTAATGAAATGATCAATAAATATACACGTAGTCCATGATTTGGCTTCAAAATGGTGTTTCGGATCTATCCCGGCAGGTTACTGTAATGTAGCATGTGAATGTATGCGTAACCATCATTGCTCAAATTTCATTTTCATTGATAACCAATCAATGCTTCAGAATCAATAGCATCGAGGGCTCTGGAGTTCAAAACCCCAATAGACCGACAGAATTGCACTAATGATGAGTCTTAACGGTGGTCGCCCGATGGTAACGTCACCAAATTATCATCTCGGGGGGACAGGTGTTCAAACTCCATCAACACCATCTGACTTTCCCCATGGCTACCCCATTTGATTGGCCTTTTCTCCCTTCCTGAAAATTGTATCATTGCGTATTGAATAAAATAAGAAGTAAAAATTAAAAAGAAAAAAGAAAAGTAATCGTATGCTTCCTGAGCGCACATCACTGACTGAATAAGACCGCTGATTGCGGATGAACCTAAGTTCTGGAGTGCAATTAATCACAATCGACACTTCTTTAATCTGGAACATTATAAACATTACGTTCCTTGTACAAGCGAAAATTTCATTGAATATTCCTATAATGACATCAAGAAAACACTGTAGCGAACAAAGTTTGTTTGGATAACTTCCTCCTCGGGCTAATACAGTTATATATATAGGGTTGAAAATTGTGAAAATTAGTGTATTGGTCAGATGTAATGAATATGATTGATTGATTGTGATTTTGTGATGTGTGTTTTGGAAATGAGAGGGCAGTTTTTGTTGTGGCTGTTGTTTTTGTTGTATGGTTCGGAAATGTTTACAGTCGGTGGATAGAGTGAGCTGTTCCAATCCCGGTCTGCTCCCCCTGGGTCATGACAAAGGTCACGGTCGTTTCGGTCGACTGTGTCAGGTTGAGGCCACGGATAAGCGAGGTGATTGAACGAATCGTTTTTGAGAACAAATGGCCGGAATGAATAGGCAAATAGACACGCCTGTAGTAAGGTGACATTGACGAACAGCTTTTGATGTTTTTCCTGGTACTTTGTAAATCAGCTTGAATGTGTCCTCGTTTGTTTGATGACCCGTGTCTTCAAGGTGTTCTACCACTACATTTGTAATCGTTTTCCTTATGCGCGTACTCAGACACACCGGTTTGTGCTCCTTGATTTTCTGAGACAATTGCTTGATCGTTCTTCCTACATAACTTGCCGAACATGAGCACAGAAAATGGTAAATGATCATAGCTATTCGCCTACTCACTCTATCCACCGACTGTGAACATTTCCGAACCATACAACAAAAACAACAACAACAGCAACAACAACAAAAACTGCCCTCTCATTTCTGAACCACACATCACAAGATCACAATAAACCAATTATATTCAGCACTAATTTGACAATTTTGAACCCTATATAAAACTGTATTAGACCGAGGAGGAAGTTATCGAAAAAGATGGATATTTACAGACCATAATTGATAAAACGTTAACAGGCAGCTACGAGATGATGTGTCTATCCATGATGAAGATTTGTGTTCTTATGTGTGTGTGTGTGTGTGTGTGCACGCATCGACAACAAATATGTACTTTCCCGAAAGCACATTCATTCAATAAACTATAGACTGTTATTAAATCCAAATGTGCTTTTTCATACCTGATTTTGAAATATTTCGAATATTCATGTTCTTTACGCGTACTTCGAAACTCTTCCTTGGCTAAAAAGAAAACGACCGAGAAATACATTATTCAATTTGCCGATTTACGACAAACAGTCTGGAGACTCTTCATAAGGACTAGCCAATCAAATGACACAAAAACGATTACAATCTGCGACGGAATGTCTCAAGCGTACCATATGAGGTAAATCCACCAAACGTGATTACTGGTTCACATTTTATCGGCTCAATTGGGCATTGAGATGTATTGAACGTTTGACCCCAACTGAAGAGNCCTGCCTTGGTCTGGGCAACCTCACAGTATTCTGCCCACATGCAAATAAGGGACCTTTTTCACTTTTCATAAAGATTGTTGTAACGTGATTTGTTTGATACACAGTCTAATCTCAGACGTGTGTGTGTGAAGTATAATAATATAATGATGTATAGTATAACATCAATACATGTGTATATGGTCACATTAAGCAGTTAAGTGCACCCCATGTTCAAAGATCAAAGGTTTATTATGAGAATCACTTACAAGTTTCTCATCCCATAGGTTCGTTTTGTGGTTAAAAGACAGTGATACATACAATTCCTTCTGTAAAATGNATCGTTACACTGCTGCACGCAGCTTCACTTATGTTGGAATGTAAGGTGTGCTAATGTTTCATCGAGCGTCAGTTTGAAACATTCAATGCTTCATGCAAAGATCATGTGGGGTGGGAGAGAGTTCCAGACTGAACAAACTCTGACTGCGAATGGCTGACGCCGGCATTCCAAGCGGCATTTCGAGACCACTAGTTTAAATGGATATCCTCTAAGATGAACGTTGGGTGATAATTTCAGAAGCGGGCCACACAGATGGCTTGGGTTTTGCATTATTTGGTATACCATAATCATATCTCCTCTGGTGCGCCGGTAGTGATTGGAATATAACCCCAGTGACTTCAATCTCTCTGCCTATGAATAACGATTCAACCCCTTAACCATTTTGGTGGCCATCCTTTGTGGATGCTCCAGCACTTTGCAATCACACTGTAGCCATGGATTCCATGCCTGCACGGTGTACTCAGTGAGTGGGCGAATGTATGCTGGTAGTAGAAGAGAGAAAGCGCTGACTCAAACTGGTCAAAGACCCGCTTAAGAAATCAGACATTCTTTACAGTTGCGTTCGACACCTTGGTGCAGTTAAGTAAGCAGCTTAATTTTTTTTGAATGATGAAGCCTCAGTATGGTCGGAGGTGGGTATCTCGAGTTGTGACTGGTCACCATTCCCTTACACCTCGTGAAATGCTCCCATACGACCAAGCGTCCCAAATAGCCTCTGCTGAGGAAGCCCTATTCACTGCCTTCTCGCGGCGAAGGTATTTTTCCACCAAAGTGAGAGGACGAAAAGCCGCTATCCGGGGTTATAACCGGGTTGGTGAACCAATGACAGTTCAACTAGGGGAGTTGACCAAAAACCCTGATTCCAAACCAACCATGAAGAGATGTACAAACCACACCACACCTTCTCGGTTGTGTCAGTGGTCACCGGCTCGATTGGACATTGAGGTCTATTGGGCACTTTGGACGTCTGACCTCGTCCGAAGGGCGAATGATCCGATGAACTGGACACCGGCTCCCAATGGACTGCGGTTTTCAGTCAGCGCCCTGCTGCCTTGTGGGTTAGGCTTTGGCTAGTTGAAGGCTCCAGTTGTGGATTCTTCAAGATTATTCACCTGCCTTGATCTGAGCAACGTGGCGGTACTCAGCCCACAAGCCAATCATGGAACATTTTCTTTTTAGAAAGATTATTGTACCATGATTTATTTGGCACACAGTCTGTCGTTATACAAGTGTGAAATACAATACAATACAATACCCTCCCACTTGCTGCTTATGGCAGTTGTTCATTTCCGAGGAAATAAGAAAATCGCTCCCTGTATCATAGAGATAGAACTTTACACTTTGTCACATCGAGTTCAGAAGAGACCAGAGATGAGCTACTTTCAGCGTTTCCTAGAGTGCCAGCGGGCCCCAGTGCCTTCGGTAGGTGGTTTATGAATGTTGGGATAACTCGCGGGCTAAGCACAGATCCTTGTGGAACCTCATGGTTAACATTCATAGGACTCTCCGATATTTCAGGAATGCCTCGATCCAATCAAGTGTGAGGCCCCGAATATCGTGATTATAGAGTTTCTGTCGTAGAATCTCGTGGTTCACCCGATCGAACGCTTTTGAGAAGTCTAGATAAAAAAAGGTCTACCGCGTGGCCATCATCAATTGCTTTTGTTCATTCTTCTCAGGCGATAAGCAAATTGGTAATTTGTTAAAAAAATAATAAAACCTTTCCAGGCAATTACAAACTATGAGTAGGTTTAATGTCCAAACTGTCCTCTTAATTAACAGCACTGGCTTGCTTTCCGTGTCGTTCTGTCCTGTTCTGTACCCACCCCTGCCCCTACCCTCAGTCCCACAATTTTCTGTCATTATTTTAGCTGTCGCTTTGGCATTATGTTTTCTCGCAAGCCGATGATACTTCATATATATGCATATATATATATATATACTACCCTTATTGGAAGCGGTTGTTAGTGCTGAGTTTAAGGTGGTCATGCTTTTTCTGAAAAAAAACAAGAAATCGTGAAGTTATTCGAAAAATTGTCATTCTTCTCAGAAATTTGGATGACATAGTGACTCGTTGTATAGTATAGGTTTGAGCTACCTAAGTGAGTTAATGTGAAAAAACATACGTTCCAGTGCATTCTTACCCGAAACGCCATAGGTTGACCTAGTTTCATCAGAGTACGCGGTCAGCTCGGCCGTCAGAGTGTTTTCTTCATCCTGTTCGGCAATAAATATTTGGGGAGAACAGCTTTGGTGCTGTGTGATCATCATAATCATCATCATTCTCATTTTACAGCGTAATACAGTGAAGCAAACTTCACTGATCGATGCCAAACTAATATTGCATAAAAGGTAATTGAGAATGCGTAAAGAAGGCAGAGATTGAACTTACTTTTGGGGACGGGAAAAGAAAGCGAACCTTTATGGTCAACACAAAGAGAGTAAGCAGTCCAACTGTGCATACATACTATTTCAAGCATTCTGGTCTGATAGGAACTGGCAGCATGATCGTCGCTGCTGTCGGTTCGCAGCCATGACCCTCAGTGTCTTCAACCATGCGGTTTCGGAGTCTTTTGAACCCCATCCCGGAAGACGAGAGGCATATACTTTACCTAATCGCTCTGTGCATTTCTTCATATCTCGTCTCCACACAGTTTGTTCCAGCCTGCAAAAGCCACTGCGAATAAGGCGCACTGTGGTCGGCGACCGTCGGACATACGCAAGACCTGTCCTAACCAACGAACCCTAGTGAGCCTGATTCGATGCTCTACTGAGTTTGCGTTCGATGCATTCCCAAATACTCGACGACTTACTTCTAGGTTACTAACCTGCTCATTCCGTGCCACTTGGATCACACTATGTAAGCGTCGAATGGTCGAAAAATTTTAGATGGTGGATGTGTTCCATTCGCAAATTTAAGGTCTCACAACCGTAAAGCAGAACTGATTGTACAGTGGCACAGTATAAGCGACTTTTCAACTACAATGAAACGTCATGCCGCTTGTGCTGTGTGATAAGTTGATTCCGTTCAGTAACAGATGGAACAAAACGGAAATCTTAAATAATTTCGATGATTATTGGTACAGAATGTTTGGAGCACAAAATTGATGAACATCAAATCTAAGACGCGGGTGGGGGGGGGCTCATTTTTAAGTGGTTGCGATTTTGTTTATTTGTTTTTTGTTTATTTAAAATGACATCCTATTGAGCAAATCTGATTGACCTTGAAGCAGGATTTGATCTTCCCATACGGACAGCTGTCCATTTTTGGGAATATACAAGCTCCTTTTTTATAAGGAAAACCTATCCTCTCCATTCTACTTGTCTCCAAAGTTTTATTACTTCTTCTAGAACAGAAAGTATTCATTGGTGAACTAACTAGCTAGTATCCGGTTTTTCCTGACTCCAAGCAGTTTCGTATTGAACTGTATTGTGTATCGTGTATAACTTGTGTAAGCACTGCAGCTCACATTTCAATTAAAAATAATAATAATACACTCCAACCGTCACAATATACATAATCAACGGGGAGAAAAGTTTTACAGTCATGGTGGATATTTCATAATCCAAGGTTAAGACAAAGTTCACTCATTGTTCGCTCTTTATTTGTGAGTAAACGAGCAAGATACGGTATGGGTGAATTGCGATAAGCATTAATTCGAGATGAAATTTGACGGAATTGGGAACGTGTTGAATGATGGGAATGACAAAGTGTCAGTTCTGCGTGCAATGGATGGTCAGAATCTGTGAGAATCCTCTCGGCAAACTTCACACAGGAAGTTACGTGATACTCGGAAAGCTGCAAAACTAAATCATTGACAGGAATAGGAAAAAACGGCTAATAATAGTAAGACCGCGGCGTAAAAGTTTGAAATCCTGTTTGAGTAAGCCAGGGAAAATCACTGGGGAACAGTAAAGTAAGATGGGGAAAACACACTGATAAACAAAGGTAGAAATAACTGACTGGGATAAACGAAACTATCTGAGATTTCGGAGTTGAAATGATAGGCGCCGCAGTTTACCAATGCAGTTGTGGATGTGGGTTGACCAATGAAGATTGCTATCTATGGTTATGCCAAGATATTTAACAGAATTCACTTGGGATTAATGATTGTTATTAATCACTGTGGGGTCTGTCGGATATGGAGAGCGAGCAAAACTATATAAGCATTCAACACATTTACTGGGGGTCCGGGTTAGCCCCGATGAGGAGGAGAATGACTGAAATTGTTCAAGATTGCCGGTGAAGGAGCTTAGATCGGAGTAAGAGGAAATGGGTTGGGACGGCACGACATCATCTGCATATTCCTCCATGGTTTATTTCCACGTCACGTGATTACCGACACGTGTTTTTATTCTTCATGAAGCTCAAACTCCAAATGAGGTGGGATGCGTTGGGCGATTGTTGGATATACACATCTGTTCAAACAAGCGCAGTGTACTCATCTAATTCAGTAAGGGAACACATTTTCTACCAAAATATGTCCCAATGCACGGCGGCTTGCCTCAGTGTTATCAACCCACTCTCTGCATCCTCCTTCTCATTGTATAACTGCGTACAGTAGATCAAACTTCGCTGATCCCTGCCAAGCTTTGCATCCTGTTTTTGAGAAACTCCATGGAGAATGTCAATGGAAGACCTCACTACAGGTGTCGACCGCGTTCGTTCCATATATAAACTCGGAATTGTACCGCGGTTATGAAACCTCTGGATAAGTTCAGTTCTCAGTTTGTACAACCATTAATCATGGAACGTCGTGCGCCGGTTTTGGTTGTTGTCTTTTGGCTACCCATCTGGATGAAGAATAGTAAAAGATAGGAAAGTTTGAAGTAGGGCCGAACATAAAATGAAGAATTTCAGTGGTCTAGGGTTGCAAAGAAATTGAGAAGATGCACGAACGCCACTATTTGCGACACTAAACCATATCACTCAGTGTCTCTAACCATCACTGACGATCATCTCGGAGTCCCTAGCCATGGAGCCTAACAGGACTTATGTAACCTAGTCTCCTGGTTGGGGTTTTCATACCCTCGTGCCACGTCTTAGCTTAACCACCCGTGGCTTTTTTCCGCTCATATCTGCCTCAGCGAACTTCGCTCGCCGTGGTAACCTATCTGGTGACATGCGTAACACACGTCCCAACCAAAGTAATCTATGGAGGTCGACCACTTGCTCCAGTGGGCGACCATGGATACCCAAAACTCTGTGCTTCGCCTCAGCATTACTCATCCGGCTACGAAAAGAATGTCAATGCTCTAGAATTTGGCGGAGAGTGAAGATGTGGTCGATACAACCTCAACCGAGTATAAACCAGCCTGGTTCTCATGCGTGCACCGTTCACGTGCGGTACACAATCGTCGGATTATGATGCCGGAGAGAAGTTTAGAGATGATGTTGATTAGACTAATTCCTCTGTGGTTTTCACAGGAGGATCTGTCACCTTTCTAGTAAGTCAATATGATCACCGATTCACGCCATTCAGCTGGAACCTCTTCCCTCTCCCACACAGAGTCCAGGAGTTTTGTTAACTCCAGAACCAAGGCTGAAACTCCATCCTTAAAAACCGATGGGGACAGCCCGTCGGGGCCAGAAGCCTTATGCCATTTAAGATAACTTACTTCTCGGGTAACCTCGATTTCAGATGAACGACTAGCAGTATTTGCCCAGTCAAGGTAGAGGGTGAAAGATCAGATGTCGATGGGGGCCAATCGAACTGAGCCTTGAAGTGTTCATCTCATCAATCAAGACGGCGTTGCTGATCGTGAATCAGTGCGCCATTGGATTCCTTAATTACAGTCAATCTCCTGCTATGCCGCACCCCTCCGGAAGTTGAAAACGTGGATAAATTCCAGCGACTGCGACATGGCAGGGTAAGCAATAGTAGATGCTAATAAGTAGTATAAAAATCGGTTGACAGTTTGTGATAAAATAACCCGGATCGATGAAAAGTAGGGTAATCCCGTTAGTTGCTCCCAATGTTTATAATTATGAATTGTTTAATTATAACGGAATTTAGATCTATTGTCCTGAGTATCCTAGATTTATCAAAGAAACCTAAATCGTTAAGGACACCTTCAGCTTAATATCGGCACATTGCATGTGGCCTTAAGCCCTTTTTCAATTCTGTGTCTAGTTATCCCGAAACTACCTACCTTTCTTCAAGGGAACTTTTTCTGACCCAGTGATCCCATATTAATTCCAGATATTCCTTCAGTCTGTAGCAATGTTAGGCTAACCATATACTTGACGTCCCCCATAATATACAACTTTTTTAGCTATAATAATCACATCAGTGTCAATCCATTACAGGAAAACAAAGGTGAATCAGTTCGAATACAGCGAGAAGGAAATAACATCTAAAATGAGTGAAATATCTGTTGCGGGATTTACTGATTGATTTCTTTCCCATATTCAAACTGAATGTACACTGTGTAGCCTATTCATGATTTTCAAGTGTACCATTAGCTTCTGTAGATGTTTATTCTTTCGTTCGCTGTTGTTGTTACCAGTTCAAACCGATTGATGCATTCATCATGACCGTCATTGGTCGGACTAAGTTCAAAACGCGACGCCATTAAGTGATTCATAAACCATACTTTTTTCAATTTAGAATGTCCGAGTATCACTTTAAGATGTCGTTTTACTATATGGATAGTGCGATAGTCCGATTATTCCATTGTTTCACATTGTCTTGTACTTTTTGTGATGTGAAGTTTGTGAAGTTCACTGGGTCTGATAAAGACTCACGGTTGTTGACAAGGTGTGGTTTCTCGCTCGGGGTAGGTAGGCAAGCGCCGGGTCTCTTGTTGTGGTGGCCTATCCAACTGATCGATAAATGAACCCGATCGGTCGTGTGATTTTTGGGTCGGCATAGTAGGAGGATGAGTTCTGAATCAGATACTGCTTAACTGTTGGTAGAAAATCACCAAAGGAAAATCAATTGTGGAACAATGCGCCATGTGGGAAATTCGGAATGAAAAAGTTCAAGCGATGATGACACTGGACCAACGTTTGACTCGTCTAAGATACACGGGTTATCGTGCAAATTTTCCGGCAGGTGTGAAACGGGAGTTTACTTGGCAGAAATTCAATCCTGTTCAGCCACCCAAAGGCCATAGGCGCCAGCCTGCAGGCAGCACTCGAACAATTAACGATTCATAAACTAAAAGTGATTCTCACAAACTGTCCTTAGACCCGCCCGGGTTACGATGACCTTTGGCAAGTGATCCGTCTTATTTCATCGGAAAAGAGAGAGTATCGTTCATTCATTCACACGGGCTCGTCCGCGTGACGGTGTTTATCGATCGCTCAGATCTAACATCTCACTTCACTCATCCGCTTACCAGTCAACCACCTATATCAATCACCCATTTGCACGTTAGTGCGACAGAGCCCATCGATAGATAGAATGACCGTGGCCTTGTTGATCACTGTAGCAAAAATGACCACATTCAAGTGCCCCACAGAATTGCAAAACGCCTTTGAGAAACCATTTTGCGGTTGACATCGGACAGCCAACTGTGAAATAACGTAGAAGTCATCCATGCGTTCTTTAAAGAATTATAACTGTATGGAAGGTTTTTTCCATTTATTCCTCGGAGGCATCGTGGAGTTTGAAACTTTCCAATCACCAAAGGTGATAACTTTTCCCCAGTCATGTTCCCACAAAGCAATAACGTGACCCTCCCTTTGGATTTCTTGGACCCGGAAACTGTCTTTCATTTCAGAATTAATGTTCTTTCTGGGAGACGCATTTAATACAGAGCTGCTTCATCTACATTGAAGATATTACAGTCAGCATATCCATGTATCAACTGCGGTAACCCCACTTGAAACTCCTTCACTGCATCACGTGGTACCGCTAAACTTTCCCAACAGACCTATGAAGTAAAGCACATGAGTTGCTTGTTTTTACTTAGTACGATTGAATACCATATTTGTCTTACCAAGAGCGAAACCAACCTTTGGAAGCCTTGAAGTCATTATGATGCAATATATAGGCCCGCGGGATTACCTTCTTACGTACGATGCTCTCCACCATTGGGAACTCCCTCATAGCAGTAAACCAAACCAAAGTTACCTTATTCAACGCCTTAAAATTTTCTCTGATTTACAGATGGCATCTTCCTTCAGGTGCTCAAGCGTTCAAACATTCCCCGATAGTCGTTCGGTGGGATATAACACTGTAGACAGTTTTTGTGAAAATCCAAGTGATTTGGCTGCGGAGCTCTGAGTTGCACCTGGCTGTTTCAGCGCTTCCAACACATTCTGCTTCTCTCTGATCAACAGGTGCTTGTACGTTTTGACGTCAAATGACTCTGTCTCCGATCACTTACATCGATGTGAATGCCTTGCAAGGAGTATCCAATCGGTGAACAGTGCCATGAACGCGTCACACTAGATGCAATGCCATTGGTTGAGTGCGACATTTCAGGGTGGATGGTCAATGATCGTCCCGAA
Source organism: Echinostoma caproni (assembly GCA_900618425.1). NCBI lineage: Eukaryota > Metazoa > Platyhelminthes > Trematoda > Plagiorchiida > Echinostomatidae > Echinostoma > Echinostoma caproni. The sequence continues at coordinate 9,230 of UZAN01040835.1, read as the reverse complement.
CATCGGTCAACGACCAAGTGAGTACGTAGCAGGAATTTCCACATATTGAGGAGTGCGACATTGCATAGCCAGAAACTACTTTAATAAGTATACGGTTGGTTTGGGTTTTCAAAAAGTGGGAAGATATTGGAAAATGCGACTTCTCAGGGGTGCGACATAGCAGGAGATTGACTGTACCNGGGGTCTGTATTCCTAATTAGATGGAAAAGGTTACGACTATTACCAATAGCCGCAGCTTTCTCCATCTTTCTAAACTTCTCTACCCACCACTTCTCGCGGTCATTCCTTAGACTCTTGATGAGCTGGCGTTCAAGGGATTTGCGCGCTGTGTCATATGTGGCATCGGGAGGGAGAGTTCTGTGGGCGTCCAGCAGGGCAGTCGAGGTCGACGAAATCCATCGTTTGTGTTTTGAGCTTGAGGCAGGGTCCGACGTTGCTTTTATCGATTTGATTTGCTTCCAGTGTTCATTGAGTCCTTCGGCTGGCGGTTGAACTGACAGGCGATCGGAGAGCTCCGCTTCGTAGGCCGATTTGCATGAATCGCTTACACTGTATCACGGACATCCGTTGTCGGTGGCTTTTTTGCGGTT
>UZAN01040834.1:23640-35635 GCA_900618425.1 Echinostoma caproni | reverse complement strand
TGCCAAGCTCGACGAACAGGCGAAATGGAATACAGCCTATGTGTTTACTTGTCTCTCAAAGGTGTCTGCTTTTATTATCCTTAGGCTAATTTATTTCTTTGGACGCTATTTTGTCATCAAGAAATCCATTACAGATTGTTCCTCTGTATGAGAAGTATTTATCGGTCTCATAACACCCGAAGCTGTGGAATCGGAGATAACTGTTGAGGCATTTTGCTCTGAGTTGCGTGTATCAGTTTACTTTCGCACCCTAGACAACGACGCATGGATCAAGAGAGTACGGCGCGTCGGTAAACACACCTGGATCCACCCTCCACATCTTCATTTAAGATGACTTTTATAGGTGTTACTTGCCAATGAGGTTTGACCGTGGATTGTGATGGGCTAATTAGCAGATAGTGCGGGAGTAAAAATGTGAACGGCTTCTGCGAATGGTATTCAGCAACGCTGAAGTCTCTCATTGGCTAAATTTAATAAAACGAACATGCAGACCATATCGTTTTCGATTAAGCTTCGAAGAGTGGTTCAATGATCGTTTGATATTTAAGGTACTTATCTGCATGATTTTATGCAAGAAATCAACTGTAACCACAGCTCATCTTTATCATACTTGACTCTGCGCTATTCTGTAGGTTTTCAGTCCGAGTCCAAATTCGCGCAATTCGATTCCGATAACCATTCGAAATATTATTGTTAACACGATGCTCACCGGTCTAATGACATCTAAGTCATAAGATAATTAATTTAATTAGGCGAAAACCGATAGGGGCCACTTGGGTACAAGTTCCACTAATGGTCCTTTGTAATCTGAAGACTGGATATTCAGAGACCGGAAAAAACAGTTGATCGATAAAATCCTTTCCGTGAGTGGCTAGAGCTGGAAGGCAAGCTTTCTTAAATGCACTGTCTGAAACAGTCCTTCAATATTAGCATCTATCTACTTTGAGGCGTGCTGAATCAATGAAATCGTTTAAACAAAAAGTGAAAAATTGGAATATTTTCTCAATCACTCACAGAAGTGTTTACACCGGAAACCATGCATTGCACAACCAGTATCTGTCTTAATTAAAAATTAAAAATACCTTAGGGTGTTTCCTGTTCTCTGTCAACGAACGAACATCGTTTTAACCACCTTCATTGGGCCGCGGTTACGATCTGCACGTTTGCAGACCAACAGTATGAAACCCGTCCCCCTTTCCTTCTTTGAAAATACTGTATCAAACCAGTCAAAGCACAAATCACCTGGAATGAAACAGTTAAAGCATAAAAACGAGGAATTGTGTGAATGAAAGGCAAAGAAAGCTGAAGAACACAGAAACTCTCACGCTTCAATGACAATAATTATGGTAATGAACGAAGCATTAAGAATTGTATGAATAAGTGCCGGAAAGTAATGTGCTTTTCTTTTAGCAACATCTACCGAAAGGGAGTTTTGTATTGGTAACCAATTTTTCAACATTCTAAAGATAAACTCTATAGACTTTCCTGCATGAAAGAAAATTAATCGGAAAGCAATGGTTATTTTGTATGGTCTCATCACATAATCGGTACTTTTTATCAACTTAATTCAGTAAAACAAAGGAACTGCAAAATTATTGCAAATTAAATTAGTGTTTTGGGAATACATCACGAATTTTCAGAACATTTTGGTAGAATCTGAACATTCCGTCCAAAGTGACCTGAGTACAAGTTGACAGTTTTGAAAATTGGTCCTAATAGCTCAGTTTGATTGAATCCACTCAAGCCCTTTCGGTGAGCTTCGTAATTTGCTTGAAAACGTTTCATCACCAGCTGAGGTGATATCTTTAGTGCTTGTGAAGCTTTCACTTTGTTTGGTGACGCAGCTTTTTCAAATCAATAGCCAAGCTCGGCGAACAGACGCGGCTGAATTGAGTGAATGCGTGTCTCTGGCTATTCTCTACTCGATCCGGCTACAATCACCTATGCATCCACCAATCATCCCATACACAACACATTACCAAGGTTTTAACCAATCATAGATAATTCAAACAGGCAATTTAAAACGGCTTTAGGTGCAATATCGTTGGTATCCGAGTGGTAGCACTGTGTCACTCCGACCCACGCATTCCAGGACATCTACACCACAGCAAACACAAAGTTACTGAAATTTCCCGAGGCTCAAACTACTCATAGTGTCAAACCCGATCTATGCAAACAACGTGGATAGTTGGTCACATTAGCTTTGCGGTGGTGACTGTCCCCCCCCTCACCCTCTCTAGTTCCCCTTTTTTGTGTTGTTGTGTCGTGTTATCCGTTGTGAGTAGCGATCTGTCTTCGTCTCACATTAGCTCACTGACTAAGAAAAGATCACTTTGACTGCAGTATGTATGTGTAAAGATGCAAAGAAATGACCATAGATACGTTGTGCCAACCCATGATAGGTGAACTTTGGGAGCTTCAGTTTCTTTTATATCATGTCAGCGGACAGTTACGCACTATTTCACGTTTTCCAATCGATGCGACCTATTTTAATCAGCATGAGTTGACCATTGTGCATTGTGTGAATTGGTGCCACTGTTTCCTGCACACAAAAAGACGCAATGGTATTTCCTGTTTCTTTCTTCTTGACTGTTACTGGTAATTACCCCAATCAAGATAATAAATACCTTTTAGGTGAACATCTAAACAAACACCGGGCTATACAAATCTCGTTGACTGCAGTATGCACTTGTACAGATGCAGCGAAATGACTATAGATACATTGTACAACCCAATGCTTCTGACTTCTCTGTTCAAATTTGTGACGGGAAAAAATTGTTTTCAGATTCATCTATCATATTGTCACATCCCAGTGCATTTGAGAACATGCTCAGTGTCCGGAGAAACTGAAAAGAATGTCAAATCAACAATGCAACTTTGCAACTAGAAACAATGCACACCGGAGAAATGAGCCCTATTTTCTCATAATAGGCGAACTCTGTTTTTTGTCAAATTATTCATCCCATACTTTCATTTTTAGCAACACTTTTCGTAACTGAAACTGACATAGTTCGCGCAAAATCTTGCATGGCCCGCATTGGGTAGAAATTAGAAAATATAAATATGTTTTCTGTTGCTTTTTATGCTATTGTTAGTTGACAGGCGGGATGGATAAAATTTGACCAAGGGGGCTAGTTAGGATAAGTATCACCGGTCGGGATCAGACCTTGACAGAACGCTTGATCAGAGCTGAACACACAGTTACATTTGACATTGCCAACTGGTCCGAAAGCGGTGTTCATGGACATCGTGACGGACACCATCACGAGGAAAAAACAGTGCTACGGTCCCTGTCATCGGAAAGAAATAAACGACATGGATGAAGTGCAGCCGTGACAGAGTTCGTGACCAACTAGTGCAACAGAAAGGCATGCACTTGAGAAGAGAGGGAGAAATGCTTTTCGACAATTACAGCTATTGTGGTGATGGTGTCGGTGGTGACAATGACGTAAATAAGAGTGCCACTTATTGGAACCCCACTGTCTTCTCTGCAATCAGTTATGGAGCACACAAAAGAACAAATCCAGTTGAACCGCAATTATCCAGATACCAAACAAACTACAAATGAAGATGAACTTGATGTGGTTAATACATCAGTTTGGTACAAGTGGTGGTTGAAAATAAATTATAGTTCGATTTGAGCTAGAATCATGTGTTACTGCTTTTGTGCACATACAAAAATAACATGTTTTTACTTTAGCACTAATTTGTTGATAGAATAATCGGAACGATTTTGATCACTGATACTTCAGCAGGATTTGTTGCCGGAATTTTTTAATGCCATAATGATAAAATCCACCGTCTTACTAGTCCGTCTAATTGTCCAATTGGTCACACTGTTGTTGTCTTAATTCAAAAAGAGTTTACTAGTCGAACGTTGACCAATTTTGTCTATCCCCTAGTGAAGTCAAATTTTTATCATTTTTTAATCATTTCTGCTTCATTTTATTGAGTATACAACACATATATTGGGGAAATGCAGATAAACAGCCGATGAATAATGGAAAAGGTTCTTGGACTACCATTGCCATCTGCGTAGCCTTGAAAACGGTAATCTTGTAGTTTGTGCGGCGGATGAAGAATCGAGTTCAGATAAATTCTTACATTTTCTTCTGCGTAGCGGGGTTAAACGATATTTCCTCTGCCATTTCTCGCTGTGGCTGACAAAATGTTTAGAAATAGTTCAGAACAGGTCGGTGAGGAAGTTTCATCCATACTTTTAAACACTGTTACAAATAGAGTTGTCTGTGTATCATTTCAAACTGTCTCGTTGACCGCATCGGAGCTATCAGGCTCATGAACTTTTGAGGCCTTCCAGCGATGTCTGGATAACCACTATGCAGCGTAGACTTCTCAACCTCCTGTTGAGACGATTGCGCGACGTGCCTCGGTCACATACATCTCAGTTCCAATGCCGTATCTTGATTATTTACCAATCGTCTAAACCGGGGGTTGATACGTGTACGCTGCATAATGGTCATCCACACATCACTGGGAGCCTGGTAGCTCCGATGAGGTCAACGAGAAAGTTTGAAATGATGCTCAGACAACTTAAAGTAATACTGAGAAAACTTGATGTGATTCACCGACATCTTCAGGTGATAGCCGGAGTTCTTGAAATGATATTCAGACAAATTGAATTGAAGAAGTTAGTTACGCTGTACCTGCTTGAATAGAGAAATAGATTGATCGATTGATACTGAGCTCAGAATTCAATCGGACTATGAAAGTAATTCATCTTTTGTTTTACTTTCCTGAATTAGAGAAAGGAGAACGCTGTTAGAGTACCGTTGGGTGAGACCACAGTTTACTTCTCTTATCAATCGTCTAGGTAAATATTCTAAAACACCCATTTACAAAAACAAGAACAACAGAAATTTATTCAATTTCATGTTCAGTTCATTAACCCGGCAAATATCCTGTGTTACAAAGCACTCTAGTGGCATACCTCATCTATGTTCCCTGTTCTGGTCTAAATTACCCATTATATTTTGAATTCTAAGTTTTTAAATACCCTGAAAATGTTGCTTTTGAATTATCGTACTTTTTTATGCATGATCATCGTCTTCCAGAAAATACGTTGGCCTCATGATTATTACCAATGAATTTTCGTGAAAACATAATACTGTTTGGTGTCAGTAGCACCGTTTGAAGCCGTTTAACTACTCGGTGACCTGGTTCGGAGCAGGATGTGGCGAAACGTTATCCCATCCGACTGTTTCGTTTGAGGTTGCATCTCTAGCTCTCACACATCCCAATGAAGACTGACAGGCAGCAGGGTTGTTCGAGATGGCCTATGGTGACTTCATCCGATTCATCAGAAGAACTGTCTGATAGATAACTATGGGATTAGTGACCGCTTTTATTGGAGAGCCGCCATTGCCACACCATATTGGGGTCTACAGACCGTTATCGTGGAGTGCGTAAGCCAGCGAAAATCCCGCCATTTTTGAGTACCATCGTAGATCGTTCATGATGGACTTTTTAGTGAACCTCACACATAACCCACCAATTCCCCTATTCACGACCTGAGTACGCACCTGTAACATGCACGTATGCTCCCGAACTATCATTTTTAATTAACTTTTTTCTGGTGAAAGTCATCATCTCCACATTGAAGTAGCGGTTCCTGGTCGTGCCAAACGACACCTTTGATACACCTGTACATGTAAGTATTCCATCATCTACCTAGACTGAACTGAAAGACAACCCTGACTAATATATCTCACAAAGGGAGGGGATTTATGTCAACCAAACTAATGCTAGCCAATTATATCTCACATCATTTGTTCAAGACAAGGGATGGCTTTGAGGGAACTACTGCGTCCTTTGTGATTATATACGCTACCAGTGCCAGTTGGCTGCTGCTTGATAAAGTAGTACGATCAAAAGAAATATTTGAGGCTTCAATTTGATGAATTTCGCTGATAGCCGAAACCTGAATGGGAACACTGTATATCGGATCTCACTCTTTGGGGTTTCAAAGAGGTATTGAATCCGGGGTCTCACAAGTGAAACACACCCTAGTATCACGTGCATAGACAGTTAAAAAAACTGAACAGCTGGTCGGTGCTGTTGGTTGGCTAGCATTCTACCGGTGAGGTCGTGGGTCTATTACTAGTAATTTGGACAAATACAATCGGTAGTTTACATAAAGTAACATGTGGTCAAATCTATGCGAATATCTAAACTGTGGAACGATAAGATGTGCTGTGTTCTTTCTGCGTTGCCAAATCTGGAAATTTGTTCTAGAGGTTGAATCACTCTGTGGCACTTCAGTTAATGATAAAATGAACATCGGCAGCACCTCCATTTATCTGGTCGAGGGCGAACCAGTGGGGGAGGGGGAATAAATACTCCCCGAAATAAGCCTCCAGAATCTGCAAGTTGCAACAAGGTTCTCAGCACGCCAGAGAACATGGTACTCGAGATTAGGAAACCTGTGGCAGCTCGATAACACAGAAATACTAGAAAGGGCTAAACAGGAAAGCATGCAACGGAAAATAAATTATAAGACAGAAGAAGACGTATCTCACAGTACCACAAGAGTTTACAGAGCGCGCGTGAGAGAGAGCCAACCACATCGTCAGTTGCATTTTTGTTTATCCGTCGCGTTGTTAGATTGCATCCGTCGCAATCCTTAGACCGTTCTGTGATTAAACGATTTCTGGGGAAATTTTACGGTTAAATATAAGTCCGTGTTTTGTCTACTCAGCCTTCAAGGCAACGCAGGGCGAAGGTCTACAGTAACCAAGCGGTCAGGTTGAAAATGCGTCTCTTAATGGGTGAAACAATAAAGCTTCAGGTGAAGTGATGTAGATATAATACAAAAAGATAATCCGATTGTACAAATGCAACAAACGTATGTAATCGACGCAAGCAGCGTAAGCTGGTGGTTGAAATACTGCAACCAGATTTGCTGATTATTCTGTTCCCCTTAAAATCTAGTCTTTAAGTCTTAATTCACTTAGANTTTGTGCTCTCCACTGTTCACAACTGGCTCACTTCTAACTTAAATCTGTCCCTACATGTGGTGACAAGGTATCGGCTGTGACATTCAGCTTTATTCATTTGCAAGCTATTGCTGGATACCCACCACTTTACTCGCCGAATTGCATACGTTCCTTAAGCCAGATGGCAAAAACACCTCTCCAAAAGCCCCAGTATGGTCGGAGGTGGGTGTCTTGGGGTGTGGCTGGCACCATTCCCTTGCACCTCACGAAATGCTCCCATACGACCAAGCGTCCAAATAGCCTCTGCTGACGAAGCCCTACTCACTGTCTTCTCGTGGCTTAGGTGTTGTCCACCAAAGTGAGAAGATGAAAATCTTACATCTGGGGCTATAACCGGTTTGGTGGACCACTGGTGGTTCACCTGGGGGAGTTGGCCAAAAAATCCTGATTCCACACCAACCATGAGGAGGCGTAAGGGCCACACACATCTTCCTGATTGTGACAGTGGTCACCGGCTAGATTGGGCATCGAGTTGTATTGGGTACCTTGGATGTTTGACCCCATTCAAAGGGCATATGATCCGATGAACCGGACACAGGCCCCCAATGAATTGCGGCTTTCGCACGCCGTCCCGCTACCTCGCGAGTCAGGCTTGGGCTAGCCAAAGGATTCGTTTGTTGATTCCTCAAGCAAATTCACCTGCATTGGCCTGATCAAACTGGCAGTATCCCGCCCACATGCATATCATGGAACATTTTTCTTTTTGATAAAGATAATTGTACCATGGTTTGTTTGGCACACAATCTGGATTTAGAGGTGTATGAAAATATATGTAAATATACATCATATTACAGATGTTCTTGTGAGCGAACTGAAGCATTATGGGACCGAACAGAACAGTGCAGTCGTGGTGTAGTTATAGTTTTAATGGTATAAAATTACCAGAGTATTCTCCATGATTGGAACAAGGAAAGTTTCAAGTGAATAACCGAGGACAATTCACACCAGTTCCAACAAAGTTGAACATCATCAACAGTGAGAATTCATCGACCAAATAAGAAAAGAACCTAGGACCTCATAAACGTTGTGTCATTAACTGCTCAACAATCGGTCAAATCGATTCATATTCATAATACAACTAAACCGATATTAGGGGACTGTTTATGATCTTCGTCAATTCCCTAAATGTGAAACGGAGATTTGTGGTGATCAGCGAAGTACACTGAACAGCTGTTTCGTCCTTGTTGAAACACGTGATTGCTTGAATTGTTGCCCACTGTTTATTATACTGCTCTGCCATATTTCTGCTTGGTTTAAAAAATATTTTACCCTATTTTCTACGTCCCGTAAACTTTTGTCCCAATCCGGTGGCACTGACAGAGCTCTTTTGATTGATTCCCTGGTTTCCAAACGTTGCAGTGCATGTGATGGGATAACTCGTGATGAGGCCCGGGGTGCATCACGGAACCTGTGTCAAATAACCGAAACACCCCGCAATTCAACTCCTCTCTGCCCGCACCCACAGAAGTGCTACCAGTCGGTGCCTTGCACGTCTCTTTGGCTGACAGCTTGTACATAGCTCGTTAAAGCTTCAATATAATATAATAGTTAATCCCACAACTAATGTCAACTGCTTGTAATAGGACTCCCATGTACTACAATGATGAATTTATTTATTTATTAAAATTTGTGCCCGTATATATGTTATAAATCCACTGATTAAACCCGTGAATTCCTAAGCATTCATCATCGGATTGCTTCACGCGTTTCTTGACTTCACGTGACTTGACCTGTGAACAGTGCGTATATTTTTGGCCCATACTGTAACTTGAACCACGAAATGTGGGGTTGAAGTTCAAAACACTTGAGATTTTCGCAACTAGCTCGACGCGCACAACCTAGAACAAAATTCTGCATGTTGAAACTCGGTTTGGGAATCTACGGAATTAGACTAACGAATAAGCTCTCCCTCACGGTTTCGATAGACGCATTCCTGATGAATGTTCATAGCCAAACATACTCGGCATACACGCAATCAATGCTTGTTCGAAACCCAAGTTGAGGTCTTTTAATGTGTTCGTGGTCAATTTCAGGTTCTTCGGCTATTGCATGCATATGAAGTGCTAGGTGGTCAGTCCAATCAACCAATCACTTATTCCACGACATTACTCACAAGCGGCTGTGAGGGATATGTGAATAAAGTGAAACCATTGTAATTTGAAGTAAACCGGTTGTAAATTCAAGCGGATCCACCAGTAGCATACTATTGGTAACCTCACAAAATTTTGCTGTTTTTGCCTTCACATGTTACTTATTGGACAGAGTATATCACAAAATTCGTCCAGTCGGAATGAACTGATTTACCAATAAACATACAAAAACACTTCGGGGGAGAATTTCCGAGCGACAATGAAGTTTTCAGTGGATTCGGGTTTGTGCTTTTGTTCCACTTCCTCTGGGAACTTTATACTTCTGGTTGTTGATCGAGTAAGCTTTTGACGAGAATGAAGGAATTTAGATGAAGTTGGCCCCAGTTGGTCGGGTGAAGAAATGAGTCACGTCGAGATAGATCGATAGATCTCCATTGGGTTTCGGGTTCTCTCGAATTTCAGCTCCTTCTTTGAAACCAAATAAGAGAGCCTGTATACTTTTCGGCATGGGAACAAGCTCAAGCAGCATTCTTCCAAATTAGAGAAAGAATTATCAGTATTCGCCCTGAATAGCAATTTTATCTTTCAACTCCTCCATATTCACCTGGAAAGTGAACATTTTTCTTTTCAGTCCCCGAATTTCATATTGGATCCTGTTGACAAAACAATCGTTGAGATGCATCATGAGCCATCAGCAATAGAGAAGCCCGAACGTCTCCACACCCTAGAACTGGCAACGGTCATTTTGATTGGTTTGGTGATTCACTGCTTGCATTTGTCGATGACGATGTTCCATGCCGTCCAATGTTTCAAATTGTTTATCCTCGATGGATGAAACAACACCTGTACACGTTACCTCCGTAATCGATGAGTACTGAAGTTAGAAATGTTATCCTAATGAAGCAAGAATGACAAAAATTAAGAATTTTTAACAGCGATGAAAAAATGTAATACTGTTTAACCAATACTAACCAAATTTCGAGGGAATTCAAGTAACGTCAACTTAGGAGAGGTCATTAATATGATGTTTTGGGAGTTCAACTGAAAAAATATTTGAAAAAATAGAAATGGCCTTTAAAATTATTATATTCACATAATTTCGCTTGATTGATTTCAGACAGCTTCTAGTTGTGTTTTATGATACACGGAATATCTTTCCCTTTATCGACACCATTTGATAAACCGACATTTCCCGAATCACCATCACCATGATTAGTCGACAGAATAGAACCTTTACAGTTGTGGTCACGTATCAAGCTTGGATTAGCCCATTCGATTGTTCACAAGCACCAGGCACCACTCTTGATGGTCTTGGGTTTGGGCTTCACTCCTTGATGACCGTTGACTGTGTAGCTCAGGGGTAAGGGTTTGAAGTCCCACCCGAAATTTTGCAGTTTGAATCCTGACAGAGACACAAAGAGTACGCACTGCTGACGAGTCCTAACTAGGAAGAAACAGCTGGTCATTACTCTTTGTCGGTTATCACAAACATTCCCATTGCATTTGAGTGATCACGTGATACTTTGCAGACCGAGGAGAACTTAATTGAAATTCGTAAGATAATCAGCCAACGATTTTCTATACCATATAAAACAGATGTAAGCTAAAGTGAGAATCCTGTCAACGTCAGTGTTGACATGGGAGAATATCTCCCTGCCGTGTTACCTCAATCACACGACACGGAAAGCCTGCACCGTTTCACTCACATATTTAGAGCAATCAAACCAAAAATATGTTTTTTGGTCTGCAACCGAAACCTGCGCTGTACGTCCACGGACTGGAGTCTGTTAAGTCAATCAAATACGATAAAAGTAAGCACGTTGAATTCCACCACGAATCTTGGGCGAACGGAGATGCATCCACGTTAAGAATGATTCGTGTCTAGAGTTGCGCTACTCATGAGTAGAAATGTTGAATTCGCAGCATGCAGCGCTGCACACGCTTACAGAGACCGCAATGAGAGGGAATCCCCGGAAAATCCATTAGCGTCCGCATATCAATCCCATGGGATTTTCTAATTTTCCCCTGGATATGCTTGTATTGGTCACACTCCCGCTCCGAAAATATATTACATAAGCTCTTAATCAATTAAATTTCACCAAGATTATCACAGCTTTTTTGACTTAATCAGATTTATTGGCTAGAGAAAGTAATCGGTTAACATTGACCGAATAATCTCCGGTTTATAACCGAATTAAAGAAAAGTTTCATTTCTCTAGATAGCTATTTTTGGTCAATCCATACTACTGCAAGAAACATTTCATTTTCGCTGAACTTTCCTCAGTACTCTTACCACACACGAAAGTACCACAAAATAGTTAGAATGAACTGTCGAGATCATTTTTGATCTCATTTCACTTGCAGTTAACACTGAGTAATGGTGGCGGATTATGGCTAACCATTTAAACTGACCATTCTTCAGACGTCATCTTTACACAGTGTATCTGGTCAAACACACGCTGAAGCACGGGAGAATACAATTTTGCTCTTATTACAGNAATCTGCCATCCCTTCCGAACTTTAAACTTTGGATCGATCGCATCAAAGCCGTACTTGTTATCATTGCACCGACCAGACCACACAGGAGTTGACCGAAATTGCAAATTCGTGTTTGTTCGTATTTCTTCTTTGAGGATAGTCACGAAATTCTTTTGGTTCGATGGCAACGAAAGAAGAGACAGTATACTACTAGGAAGCCTCTCAACAAGTCCCGTTTATCTTGCAAGTGTGAGGCGGAAGTAGGCGAAACAGATCATGATCTGTGAACATCAGAATGATTTGCTGCAGATGGTAGAACATGATTCGGTAGCACTACTCCATGAATGGAGTCGGAAATCAGCTCGACCACCTAAGACTAAACGTGGGCCGAAGCCGCGACCCGACGTCCTGACG
>UZAN01040834.1:7029-18513 GCA_900618425.1 Echinostoma caproni | reverse complement strand
CATTTGTTAATTCCTCTCCCGACACATACCCCACCTGTGTTGATTCCAGTTCTCCAAACATTCAACCTTTGTTTGATCCCATCACCTTTAGTGAGATGTATAAACACGTGTTCCCTTCAAGTTGTCAACCGCATCTGGTTCAGACAGCTTAAGTCCTAACCTTCTTAAACACGGTGCTCTGCCACTGTCTCTGATTTTTGCACACATAGTTAATTTTTCACTCGAACTCCGAACTATTCCGGACTGCAAACACCTAGTGAGAATTACTTCCATTCTCAAAGGAACGTCAAAGGCCCCAATAGCGGAGCGTTTCATATCAACTGCTTTCACTTCCACTGGTTTGAAACTGATGGAGCGATCAGTTCTGCATTGTCTTTAGTTATCCCTTACCACCCCCGATGATACTTCCCAGTTTACATACAGACAAAGCCACTCTACATTAGATTCCCCTTTCTTCTGCAGTTCATTTCATCTGTAAATCCCTTAATGAGAAAGCCAAATATGTGCATTATGTATTTCTGGACTACTCTTCCGCTTTTGACTCGGTGCCCCGTTCTCTTTTACTTACCACGCTCCAATCGTTTGGCTGTCCCTCTTCTCCTCTTTAATGGCTTGCTGATTAATTTTCGCAGAGATATCAGTATTTTAAATTGGGAAGAAGACAGTCAACCGCATCACTCAATAGTTCGGGTGTACTTCTAGGTGCCGTTCTATCACCCTATCGCTTTTCCACTTATTTCAGTGACTTATCTATTACTCCCCCTGATCGACATTTTAAGTATGCTAATGACCTCGCCATTTATGTTTCCTTATCTAACCAATCAGAACTGGTTGAATATAACACCAACCTATCCCACCTGGTTTCATATTCCACTTTATCCGGTCTTAATCTTAATCCTGAAAAATGCCTTGAATGTATTTTTACTTTAAACCGTTCCCTATCTCCCTCCGACAATCTCCAGATTCATGGAAAGCAGATGAGCAGGGTCAGCCATGTGAAGTACTTAGGTGTCCCACTTGGAAGTAACCTTCGCTGCTTCTTATATACCCAAAGTGTTATTCGCAATTTTAAAAGTCTCTCTTTTCAGATAAGAAGATTGCGCCACTTATGTTCTGACTGGTCGGTGATAAACGCATTCCTTCGACAATGTGTCCTCCCTATACCCCTTTATTGCTCCCCTGTAATTTTCACTGGTTTGCTGAAGGCTGATTTCAAGTTGCTGAGGCATGGCCTCACAACGATCAGCCATGTCTCCCCAGTTTCGTTATTTGTTCTGGTTGGCAATGTGTGTAATGCCCATATTGATACGTTCTTGAAGTTTGCTGACAATATTCTATCTGATTGCACCCATCCTCTAAACATTGGCCTGTGTGCTTTCAAATCCCACATCTCCACTAGTGCTAAGTACAAACTTATCCCGTCTCGCATATCTGCATACAGAAACTCTTTGGTACCCTATCTTGACCGGATACTGACCGACAAGGAGAGTGTTCGTTCTGAGCTTTCTAATGTATTTAGTAACTAACTAATATTTTGTATGTTTCACATTCCACTTTTTCGCCTTGTTTTTACCAGAATTGTAACGGTGGTCTATTTTTTTGGCTGAAAGCTTGTATATACTACTCGCTAAAGCTTGAATACAATACAGTACAATACAATACAACCAATTTCCCTTTTAGGTATTGTACCATCGTGCTCATTTACTTTACAGAGTTGACGCTATACTATGCGATCAAGCGAACCAATTTCACTTTCTCGAGAATTTGAAGAGTTAACGAGTAGTCCATTTTTTTAGTGAATGATGCTTCATCGTTGATTGAAATTACGCTGGAGGCAGGTGTAATCAGTTCCAGACCCAGTGTATAATTAGCACGGTGACTTGTTGACCCATCCCCTTTTTCCCATACACTCTTGAAAAGACGGGATTTAAAGAAGGGAGGCGGATATGAATCAATTCAAAGAATAGCGAAGTTCGTGCAGTGATGCTCACAGGCGTACTGGACGGAAATAAAGAACAAAGGAAAGGCTACATTTCAGCATTTGATCCACAGTTAACTTTAAAGAGAACGTTAGTACAATAAAACTGCAGATCTATCGAGTGTTGTAATGCTGTCAAAGATCGAACCAACCCAACAAGAACAGCACAAAGATGAATAGGCATTCCAACCGCCAATGGATGTCAGAAAGATGATTCAACAACATCACGCACCACCCTCCTGTATGGTCCATAATCAAACGTGTATGTGAACCGCTTCCCAACTCGATCAATAAACACTTACCCGCCGACCAACCTTTTCTGTTGCAGTATTAATTAAGTACACAACGTCTATCCCAGTTGATCACATGTTGAAAATGTCGCAATAGCTATCTTTATTTCTGATAAGCAGTGTTTACAAGCTGTTACTTTAGGGGAGGAAAAGCGCCCCCAAATGGGTATATGTGGCTAGCATAATAGTCTCGAATTAGTGGCAAAATTTATATGATGACAATAAAATACTGATTTTGTTGAGTATACACCATCGCCCATGTCTACATCCATATTAACTGTTCCAGTGACCTCAGTAAAGTTTAGTTTCTTGCGAGGTTCTCACTATTGCTGGTCATTCAACGATTGAAACAGTGGTAACGGTTAATATCTCTTCCTTCTCATCCCCGGTCCACTTTGCAAATTTTATCATGATATTAGTTAACATTTCTATCACATTTTCCTTTTATTAATAGCTAAGAAGTAGTTTTTCTTCGTTTTTTACTAAATGGCTGCATTATTACAAAGAAACGGCATTTTATTTTCAATCAGAAGTAGAGATATCATAAAAACCTACATGGGTATATATTTTGAGAACAAAACTGCAGCGAATATTTTGATTGATTTGGAATAATTCCTTCGGTGGGGTTGAATGGCATATTGCTTCAGTTCAGATCAGTTTGCACAAAAACGAATATGGCCCTTGCCAATCAAGCGTCCATTTCGTTGTATTATCAGTGGTTGGTCGTGGCGCCGCTTATAAATGATCTGTTTTTTTGCTATCCTTTCTATTCCAGATGGGTAACACTTTCGATATGTATGTTAAAAGAGAAGAGTGCAATTTCTCGGACTGGAGGCGCTGCGTGCACCCAGTTCCCTTTAGGAAGTTCATGAGAGCGAGAGCAAACATCATCGCAGAACTGACTGAATTCAACCGTTTTGCGTTATCTCTTCAGCTATGTACAAACATTCACGTAAATGTTTGATCCGAACGATGAAAAATCTTTAAACACCAAAAGCACTCAACTAGGCGAAATCAGCCATGACGTGGGTTGGTTGGCACGATGCTAACACATACGTACTTCATACTGTGCATCCGGGTTTCAAGGGCCGGAGGAGACGGTGAGTATTCAGTACTGTCCAGCTTCGATGAGCTTTAAATTCGAGTCGATACAGTGTGATTGATTGGATGAATCGAGGATTGTGCGTGAAGGTGACGTCTGAGGGTTGTTCCGTCAATCCATGTGAGTAATGGAGGATTAGATTCAATTTCGAATGGGAAATTGGTCGTGTATATAGCAAATGAAGCGTGTGCTGAAAAGTTAGGAAGCACTGGACAGTCGTTTCGACTTGTTTAGATCTCATCAACAGTGCAAATCCATCGACCCAACTAGAGATCGAGCCCGGGCCCTCACAGGCAGAACGCAAGCATACTACCCACACGGCCACCGGGCACCTGATCAGCCCATTTTTTTCATTTTCCATTTACACGATGGATTAGCACGACTAATGTGACCCAACCAGGTCAAAACAGCTGCCCAGTGCATCCTATCTTTTCGGTTCACGCTTTATTTGCTACATACGACGAATTTGTCCTTTGAAAGTCAGTTGATTGTTCGATGGTGAATTAGCTGAAATGTCATAAATCCCACACCTGCCCGGTTTTCTTTCTGTCTGTATCTCCATAACAAAAATGCAAATCATTTTTATCGTATACTGGTTCCTTTGTTTCCTTTGGGCCTGATGGGAAATTACACTAACCTTTATAGTCTCCTTGAATTTTTGACTTTGAACAAACCAAATGGTTAGATAAATTGTGTTTCGTTCTGATTTCATACCCGGCGTGACATTTCAATAGTATTCTATTCGATAGAACATGTAGCACTGACATCCGTGAATCGCCAAAGTATTGTGTTGCAGGGCTGTGTAGATTTAGTCTCTGCTGACGTTTCCAAAATCATGAGCTTCTCTCAAACGTTTTGGTTATTACGGGTTAATAAGCCATACCCATGGAGTGGCTTTACACTCATCGAATGTTCATAAAATTGACTTTACGCTACGAAGACGCAACCAACGAGTGAGCCACTAAAATCGCCTCGTTCGACTGGTGCAGCGACCCCTAATCGAATGCAGCTGTCTAGTGATGAATGTTATTGATAAAGTGTTGTAAGTGTTTGACTGAAAAGTGAAAGAATTCTTGAAGCTCTTGCATTTCTAAAGTGTGCTTCGTGTAGACGGAAGTACTTATTTGGATCCGGAATCCGGAACTTTGGTGACTTAAAAGATACCGCTGTCTTTTGAGGCTGCGATATCTAACAGACTTGAATGTAGGTGGGTTGCATAGTCTGTGATGAATAACAGATGAAATAAATAATTGATTTGAATGTGTATGATTGTGATAAGCAAAAAGAACGCAAGAAGTGACACACCTCGACACAACTATTGGGTCCCTATGCAGTACCTCGAGGCCAGAAAACGCCACATATGGAAGGTACACACCAGGAAGCTGTGACTACCAGTTTCGCGTAGAGATAAAAAATGACAGGATGATTAGCTGAATATGATTAAGTTTGATCCTTTGAATCCGTCAACTTTTTCGGTTTCTTTTGTTAATTTTAGACGGTGGACATGTAAACAAGTGGGCTGACTGATCCGTTTCTGGAGACCCGGATTTCAATGATTTTGTCAGTTTTGTGATTTTCAAAGTGGAATAATGTTCCGTGGTACAGTAGTGAAGATAACAGTGCTCAGCTTTCTTCCTCAAAAATTTCAATAAATCTACTTTGTCACTCAAACATATGCTGATTCAAAATGCATTCTAGAGCAGAGTTCTGATGATATGTTAGTTCCATAGTCTCATCCACATGGGTGACCCCCATTGTGATCCAAAATAACGCACGCCAGGGCGCTACGTATTCTGGTATCACGACGAACAATAACGAGATAGACAAATTCACCGTGGTTCATTATGGATTACAGTGACCGGAAGAAGAAGACGAAGAATACTGGTTGGTTAACAAATCCCTAACAAATAATTCATCTTTTTTTATTTGATCAAAACCGTACTAAGTGGTTAGTATCTCGACCATTTGTTCTGTTGTTTGTGAACAAGCCGAGAGAACCATTTATGCATGCGCTCTAATCGGATGTTTGCTGGGTAACTGCAGAGCCCATTGCTGATCGAAGAAAAAAGCTAATCCTGAATCTGCAGCAAAAGATCAATGCCTTCTCATTGGTTGAAATTGCGCACACCGGGTGAATGCGTAATCAATTCCAAACCGCAGCCTACAGTTCGATTGCTCTATTGTTTCGCATCGATGATAAAGACCATAAAGGTTACCGTTTTTTCCACCAGGCCCAGAGGAAATATACGAAGCAGTGCACGATAAAAATTGATTTAAATTTTTGTGTTAGAGAGGAAGACGAAACGAAAACCGGAGAGGTGTGGAATTTATGACCCTTCAGCTAATTCACTATTGAATTATTAACTGGTTTTCCTTCAGACGTCATTTTCACGCACAATTCTCAGTGACAGTTTTACAATCAAGAGAGTTTGTTTGATCTGAATGCCTCCTGCTGGCTGGTTTGAAGTCCATATTTAACCAGGTCCGATAAGAGAGGTGCCGGTGTTTCACCGACCCGGTTCTATCCTCGCGTATTGGCTTGCACCAGATCAATTTGGTAAAACGCCTCCACCACATGAAGGCATTGAGTCGGACTACCTCATTAGACGTTATTTTTGAAGCTTCATATGATAGGAACATTACGCGTGATGCAAGGACATGTTAACCCTCTGGACTCCAGAGAGTATGGAAATTATATTTTTTTATTTTTTCAGAACTATGTAACATGATTCAGAATTACCGAGTAAACCCAGTCAACTCTCTAACTACAGTAACAGAGCATAGTGAATATGTGCCCGATTGTGAAGCACTTCGCCTTTTGTGTGAAGCTACCCATTTCACTCTATTTTCATAAGTTATGAGTGCAGTAAATGTTTCCAATCACTTTTAGAAAAGTTATGAGAAACGACTGCAGATTTTTCTTCTTGTTGGTAGGTGGTTTAGGTGGAATCTCCCCCGCTAATAAAATATTGAAAATCGGTTCTCGTAACTCGGGTGAACTGAACTGCATTTCGCCTGTTCGCCGAGATTGGCAATTTGTTTGTAAATGTTTCATCACCAGCTCAGGTGACATCGTCAGTGCATGTGGAGTGGCAATGTTCTGTTTACACCCATTCGTTTCTATTTGTGCTCTTCTCCACCGATTATATTTGTCTTTTGTTCTCATTGTGTTCGACTCGGTTCGCCGTTGATCTGGTGCGATGGAGGTGAGGGACAAACTGGAAGAAAACTATGAACAAGCATCGGTCAGCATCTATGGGCAGTCGGGAGCCATGACCTACTATCGTTATTTCCCTCCCCGAAGATCAAAAAGGACATCAGTTTGACTTCGAATCAGCTAAAATAACCGGTAAAAGCACGCCAGAGAATTTCTTCAATCATCTCAACAAACAGGGACACCGAACTGTACATGTACACGCCAATGCAACTCAAGTATCAGATGACACAACGAAAAGATCATACCGTGACCTTTGGACGGAAAAAACCGCAACAAGGATGGAAAAGTAACCCCCCTCCTCTCACCCTCACGCCTTAGCACCAATTCAACGGCGAACCGAGTCGAACACAGTGAGAACAAAGGACAAATATAATCAATCGGTAGAGAAGAACAAATATAGCAACAAACGGACACAAGCTGAACACTGCCAGTTCACATGCACTGATGATATCACCCGAGTTGGTGATGAAACGTTTACACACAAATTGCCAATCCCGGCGAACTGGCGAAAGGGAACCTCCCGTATTTACGACCATGGTGGTTAACTCACTAAATCCATAAATTTTCTTCAGAAAGAACTACGGCGAAACAATCCACAATGTATTTCAACCATTAGCACCACACGATTCCGCGGAATACTTCAACGAATTTATTTGTGTCAACGCAATACCATTTTTTAATTTATCTCAATGATATGTTAGAATGATTCAGATCAATGTCAAAACTATTCAGAAGTATATCAAAATGATTCATTTTGTTATGCGTTTGGTTGGCGTTTGGTATGGCGTTCTGATTGGTCTGCGAGTTGGCACGTGATTACAGACGCACCGTATCTTCGTGGCCCGTGCACTGCCATGCAGGGTATAAAGGGGACAGGTTACATTCGAAACCTATTGTTACATGACCTAGTCAGTAAGCATTCACAGTTATCTCCGTTCTACAGATTTCGGCCTGTTGAGACCGAGAGAAATGCAAGGTAAAGGGAACGAATTAAAAATCGATTGTTGCCACGGTACAAAAATGATGACGGTGCATACATCTTCGATCCAGGTAGCGAAAGACAGACACCGTTAAACGGCGAGCAGACGCATGGTTTGGTATTGTCGCCAGGGCAAACATACGGCAATTTTGAAATACGGTGTAGGGGTGGATGTTTTCACATTTGTTTCGGAGATGTGAGATCCACCGACTGTCGAATACGGCTGAATGACACTAGCTTGGAAACAACTCAAGAGCGCCCGTTTGGTACCGTTTATTGCAGTCATGTAGATAAATGATCTTGAGGAACAACACAGTCATTAGAAGTGCTTACGGGAGATTTCGAACTTGCTAACATGGTAAAGGTTAAGGATGGCGTAAATTCCAATAGACACATGGAGGTTCAAGAGGAGGTCTCGAGGCGGTTTAAATTTCCTGGAATAACGCAAATTGGGTTGTCCATGCAGGTGGCGATATGACACGAGTGTAATTCAACAAATACTATAATATCTGTGATAAGTTATCGAGTGTGATATGAACAATGAATAGATTTATATATTTAGTTTTTATTCATTAAACTGAAATGAAAGAATAGAATTGATGAATCAGTTACCTTTTACACAGATTACCGTTCCGCGTCCTCGTTTGCGGGAGTGCCGGACGACCGCGCCACAAGAAATGAAGCTTATCAGGTCTCCCTGAGTCATACTCAATCTGAGGACGTAGCCAAATCTCCTGTAGGAAAAAGTAACTGACACTCATGAATGTATGCTGATGAGAGATATTGTGGTCATACTAAACATTTCGCTGAGATGAACTAACAATGCGGGAAATAATTGATAAAACATTCATTTGAGTTTTTTTAGAATACTTTGTTAGAACAACTGTTAAGCCTGTTCAACGTTTACTTTCGTAGCCGCCTCATTTTTTGAATGAACGCTTGCAGCGATTATGTACAGAATTAGCCAACAAAGAGATATTTCTACTGGGTGCAGCAGGACGTACGAACATCTATACACCGCGGCAATCGGCCAAAGTGTGACTTTGAAATTAAACGGCTTTAGTGTAGAACCGAGGTGAGATAATAATGGAACTCCGCAGTAATTTATGGATATATTGCTTCAGAAGGAAAATTACCGATGAATTTCAAACCCTACCCCTCAACCCGTAGCCGCATTTACAACTCAGGGTTCAAGCGTGGACATCGTTTTACCCAAAAGAACTATCAGCTCGCTAAACTTATTTTCCACTTATATTTTTGATATTCCGTGTTTATCCGGCACGAATTTTGAAATATGCAGATGACGTCGTATTGTGCCAGCTCATTTCTTCTTACTCTTATCTAAGTTCTTTCACCAACTGTCTTGGTGAAATTCAGTCATTCCCCTCCTCATCGGGGTTAACCTGAACCTGTGCTGAGTGTTTATATAGTTTTGCTCGCTAGCCATATCCGACAGACCCCACAGTGATTAATAACAATCCTTTATCCAGGGTGAAATCTATCAAATATCCTGGTGTAACCATGGATAGCAATCTTCATTGGTCAACCCACATCCACAACTGGATTAGTAAACTGCGGTGCCTGTCATTTCAAATACGAAACCTCAGGCAGTTTCGTGCATCCCAGTCAGTTATTTCTACTTTTGTTTATCAATGTGTTTTCCCCATCTTACTCCACTGTTCCCCAGTCATTTTCCTGGCTTGCTCAAACAGTATTTTAAATTCTTACGCCGCGGTCTAACCATTATTAGTCAGGTCTCTTCTATTCCGGTGAATGAGTTCGATTTAAAGCTTTCAGAGCATCATTTAACTTCCTGTGTGAAATTTGCTAAGAGGATTCTCAAATTGTGTAACTGACACGATGTCGTTCCCATCATTCAACACGCTCCCAATTCCGCCAAATTTCATCTCGAATTAACGCTTACTACAATTCAACCATACCGTATCTTGCTCATGTACTCATAAACAAAGAGCAGACAGTAAGTGAACTTTGTCTCAACCTTCGGTTATGAAATATCCTCATGTTTGTGAAATATTTTTCATAGTTTGCTCTGCACATTGTGACGGTGAGCGTGCATGATTTTTTAAAAACTGAAATGTGGACTCCAGTGCTTGCAAAAGTTATGCACAATACAATACAATAAAACAAGGTGCTATGCATGGTCAATAAGGTAACAGATGTATACAGCGGAGAAGGATATCACAAAATACTCCAAGAACTTAATAAATTATCATTGAGGGGAAGGAAATCCAGGAGGGAGGGGCGGGGTCTGATGGATGTGTTTATGATTGATGACGATAAGTTTGGGGGTGAATTTGGTGGAATTGCTAACATTCTATCCAACGTGCCCGACGAGGCACAATAATAAAGACAGACAAAGTTCATTGCCGAGTGGTGCCATATTGGAACAAACTACTGCGAGAAGTGGTTGATTTATAAGTGCTAACTTGTCATGTGTAGGTTCGTCTGCAACGTGATTCTGGACCTATTGACTCACATTGTTTAAAGTCGGACGATCAGACAACAGTGCAGCAAACCGGACGCATGATTGGTCTCAATCACACATCGCGCTGTGCAATGTGAACCGTACAGTACACGATCTGTATGTGAAAATAAATTACATACCATGTATACATATGCCTCTATACATGTCTTCCATCAGCGACAATAAACATTCGATTTATCCGACAATCCCGAATTCTACACAGCATTACGCTTCCCCTCAATTGTCATACATCAATCGGTTTAGGTACAGGCAGCCACATATATATTCTTATAACTGCGATCAGGTGCTAAACGCGCTTATAATTGAGACTCAACCCAGCCGATAGATGGCGACCAATTTAGATGGTACCATTCACGTGACTCCTTGCAACATCCAACGCTATCAAGTGAATATATATATATATATGCACTTCAGCCATTAAATCAATCAAACGAATTCATTATTGTCTAGAATTAAGGCAGGCCTAATCAGATCATTTCGGTGCTGATTATATCTTGCAATCCGTTCCGGCTGATTATTCACTGCACGATCGATTTAGGTGATCGATGTCGGCTTGGGATATATACCTAGTGTGACCACAATAACAGCTATACGATGTGAGACTTGTTATCTAAAATGTCAGAACAATAAAGTAATTCCGTTTTTGTTTCACAAGAACTAAAATCATTGATTCGGGGTTGTAACCAGTATTCTGATATTGGTTGGGTTGAATACAACGAATTTTCTTTGTGACACTATCCTCGTTTGTGGCAGTTTTTAGAAATTAGCGATTTACTGTAATTTGTCATTTTTCAACCTTCAATTTTTAACACCGTTCTTATTTAATACCAATCCCTGGCACGCTTGAATGTCCATGGTTTTCGGAAAATATCTGTTATCGATGTCAGTTCGAATAATAGGCGGTTGAATCTCTCGACTGCAAAAACTTATTTATGCTGCTGTATACTCAGTTCAATTTTGCAGAAAGACTAATTAAGTGTTTTACTGAGTTTACGATTTGCTACGGTGTGAACGATATTTCGACTGCGGCCCTTTTTTGTGTTGCAGGCATTTTCTGTCGAAATAGCGCTAAGATTTCGTTGTCCATTAAATATTCCATTAGAGTAGTGAAAAAGCGTGAACATTGCAAATGTGAATGATATCATTTTTCGTGCGGTGTGGAAGAATCCGTTCGATCTTATTGAAAGCGTCTTCGTGGTTAGGAGAATGAAGAGTTGTATTATATCACAGTTTCCCAAACAAGCCATTGAACCACAGTACTAACACAATTGGTGGTCATAATCATTTCCAAAATAATCAGTTGAGACCTTTTACACGGTAACATTACTATACTTAAACGCTGATCGTATTAAGAAACTGCTGCGATGATTTCATAGTGATATTTTCTGATTCTAACGGCCTCAACAAGAAAT
>UZAN01040833.1:35460-57966 GCA_900618425.1 Echinostoma caproni | reverse complement strand
TTTTTTTCTTGTAGCCATAGATGAGATTTCGGTATGTAATATAGACTAAATGAGTGGAGAATACTCCAGTGAAACAAAAGTCTACCGGCTCCTATCAGGCACCCAGATTTACCCTACATCAGTATTCGAAATCAAAAGAGTGTGGCTTCTATTCTAAGCAAATCAAAATAAGCTTTGTAATGCTTACCGGCATCATTATATTTCAAAGTGTGTGGTAAAGCAGTAACTCGATAGGCTATACAATAATCAAAGATTTGTTCAGTCCCATCTAGCAAATAAATCAGAGAAGCGTATGCATATGTCATGAACAGATCAGGGTACTCGATATTGCCACTTTTTGTAATTGTGCGGTTATTTATCTTTTTTGGCAATGATTTACTTTTATTTCCCTACATTTAATTATCCGAAGCTAAAACTTACTGATCTGAATAACCGTGAAATCGCACGGCATCGCAATTTTTCTCCTTTTCCAAGTACCATTTGGATGAGAATATGACTTGCTTTTATTTAATGTCGGAAATTCAGTTGCAGATGGACACGCTGAACTGAGCTGATTCAAAAATGATTGAACTCATTCATTTAAAAATTCAACAAAATGTAAAGCTAGGTTGAAGAAGTCTCCTGTCCCGTACAGAGATGAAACTGATGGTTGGTAGAGTTTGACTGGTCAAGGAACAAACGAACAAATCGCAGAATCATGTAATGGTGATAGGTAGCAATTAGTTATTTCATAAATTGTGGTAATTACATCTGGTTTCCAACAACGTGCCCCATTGTTTCTTCGATATTGCGTCCAGGTTCGCGGCGACTCGATGTCACGACAATAGTGCCCGTTCCCAGTTTTTCAGATAAACAATATCTTATACAGTAGAGTCAAACATGTCCTTTTGCGTCCAGCTTACCGCAAGTTATCTATGGTCAACTTCCATTGTAGCATATAAATCTTGATGACACAAAATTGGCATTAGAGCCTTAGAATTCCATGAACTCCATTCGTTCAAACGGTGGACTGCAAAACAAATGTACCTATTGTAACTCTCAGTTCTATTTATGCCGCTCAAATATGTGGTGCAACATGGGTTATTCTAACCTGCATCGCTAGGCTGTTCGATATGTTATGAAAATCAGTCAAAACATCCGAGACAATTTTATGGTAACAACGTGTCAGTTGATGAGCATCAATTTATGTGGGATTAATGGAATATTGAATTGAATTTCATATGTTATTTTATCTCATATAGAGCAGAGAAAGTTTTAACTGAAGTTTTGGATCTCATCAGCGGTGCGAACCAAGATGGTTCTAAATTCACACGGAATTTTTCGGGCTATCTCATTTCCTTAGATTGATCACCAGAGGATCATGTAATCATTTATTTGTGTGTGCGTACCGTCAAAAATGTTATCTAAAGTGCAACGGAAGAACTTATCTATTTTAAAGAAGTATATCGTTTTCTAACAGGAAAGTTACTTTCTTGTTCAAAATTTTTATATAGCACACTGGTTTCTGTAACCTGGAGAGTGAACCACGTTAAAGATTTTCGTTCACAATAATTCTTTCAGGCTTGTCTCATTCCCAAAAATTGGTGGTAATTTGATTAGTATTACATTTGCCAAAGTTTACGAGAGCAATTTCGGGGTTTACGGGACAAACAAAATGTGAACGGCACCGCTTTGTCTGTTTAAATACATTTCTACTCAGTCCTTCATTGGATAATGCGCTGTTTGTGCGCAAATTCCTTTCTGAAATCGACTCAAATTATTTTCTACACTAAATTAAGCTTAGATGGTAAAAAGAAGTTTGTTTTTGTAGTAGAATAAAATTACTCCAAAGAGGTTACCTTGAATGTGCAACTCACTTGATCAGATAGCGAGGAACTTTAATGGTGCTCTTTTTCAAATTGAAATGTTTAACGGGACTGCGTATGTTCCTGATCGTATTGATGACAACGGATAATCCAGAGAATTATGCCCATGTTTTGCACACACATTTAGTAAACATTATTTGACGAAAGTTAGAAAATAAGCTGTACCAAAACTTTAAATTCAAATTTTGACAAAATAAATTATAATGAGGATGCCTAATCAACTGCATTAGATCCACTGTGCTATAATCATGGGACGATTTGGCATCATATTTACAGCTATTGATCAAACTTATACGACATGATCCTCAATGTGGTAATTAAATTCAGTTTCCAGGGGCGTACTTACTCACCGATAGATTATTTATTCCGTACTTCGTCTACTAAAACAATGTTTGTAATGCGCTTGCGTAACTGTTTGAATTGACGTGACCTTGAGTATCACGTCAAAGGCATTCAACCAATTGAAGCAACAATACAAGAGGATAATATTAAAGATATTTGGTGTTTGGTGTGGAGTAAGACCATATTTATTTCCTGTGAATGATTCTGAAAACGCTAGGTAGTTGGTGGAAGAGACCTGACGAGTTCGATCAATAACTGGATATATACTCACACAAAAGACCAAAACAACACAAAAGGACTTTCGTAACGATACATTTTTCCTACAAGGCTGGAGTTTGTTTTATTTGTGCGCCTAAAATTTCAGCTGAAGCTATTTTCGTAAAACTGATAAACTAGGGGTTTTACCAAACACATTATACCTCATTGGAAAAATGGTTCGCCAAGTATGATGACGGAAGATGGTTATCCATGGACAGCACGCGAAGGATAACCGAATTCAATAACATCGGAAATGGTTTTGCGGAGACGGTACATGTCTCACATTTTATGGTTGTCGGAATATTGTATTTCGACATCAAAATGACCGACCTTAGACGGCAAAGTTTCGTTTGAAATTGTTGGTCAAAACGTGTTTACACTAACGACTCAGTGGGTATTTAATGTAACGTGCTAATACAATTTGATGTGTTGCTTTTGGGTTAACCCATTCGAAAAAGTAAGTTCTCAGGTTTACATCGAATCTTTTTCACTAACATTTAGGGCTTTGATTTTACGAAATTGTTTCAGACGAATCGATCATCTGAACTAAGTTAACGAGGACTTAGTTATCTTTTTTCTTTTCATTTACTTCCTTTTATTCAATATACAAAGATACAATTTTCAGGAAGGGGGAATCGGCCAATCAAAGGGCTGCCATTCAACACACAATGGGGAAAGTCAGGCGGTGGTGGTGTGATTCGAACTCATATCCACGAGGTGATAATTTGATGATGTTACCGCTGGACCACCACCGCCCAACCATGTTCACATCGTCAGTAAGCTTTGACTGATTTCTTTTCATATCCGTAAACTGCGTCAATTTCCTATTAAACAAGCAATTATTTAGAAATTCGTGTATCAGTTTGTCCTGTCCGTTTTCCTTTATTACTCACCTGTTATTTTTCCCAATCTCCTAAAGAAAGATTTTAACCTGCTTTGACATGAATTGACCATCATTAGACATGTCTCTTCAAGCCCGCTGGAGGAGTTGGTCACTGACCTGTGTCAGTGTCCTTTGAATGCATGTTAAACGTCTGCGCACAAAATTCTTGTCGACTCCACACATCCGCTACACGCAGATTTAATTTCTTGTTGTTCCCATCCCTCAACTAGATCCCAATACCGTTGTGTTCCCTCTCGAATAAACATACATCATCAATCCACAGTACCCTCATTAGCACATATTGTAGTTAACAAAGAACAGTTTTTCACTGACTTTGTTAACAGTTTTGGGAGTTAAAACTCTTTCTTATTATTACTTTCTATGTTCTCTCCCGCTCCAACGTGTATATTTTTAACGGAAATATAGGCTTTATGCCTAAAGAAGTTATTACAATACAATACAATACAATGTGTTTATTTTTGTTTCTCTAACCTGATATGAGGTCGGATTCAATCTCATACCCGGACACAAAACCAACGTAACTAATGTGTACTGCTGTTTACTGGTTAAACTTGTAACCAGCATGAAGTCGTTCTCACATCTGTTTAATCAATCAACTCTGCCCCCAAACTATGGAAACGAGTGCGGTTCGATAACTACACATTGTACTGATTCGATAGGTTCCTGCTGAAATTACCATACCACGTCACGTATTCGGTGCGATATACCAAAACTTGCGTCTGACCACATTTGAGAGCATTCACCACATTGTTTTCTTTGTCCAAAATATCATAAGTTATAATACATTACCAAAAAACAAAATAGCCCTGTTCACTTTGCATGGATTTTTGTGTCAAAATCTATCATTTCCTAGGTAAGGAAATTAACAGCTTTGATTAATAAATTTTAACAGTAGACTTAAAAATTCCTTACGATCAGCTTAGACGCCTGCGTACACCCAAAGCATTTTTAATGTTTGAATACTTCGCTTTATCGGAGCACACAAAAGATTGAGCGCGAATGAACATTATATCGCGAAGACACTTAGTCGAAACAAATCAATAGAACTGGCTGTATATATCAATGAAAATTCTAAACTGCCAAACTTGGTAGCGTTTTACGGTTAATATATGTTGTGTAACTTACACTACTACTGTATTAACCATAATCTGCGGCAGCAGCATGAATAACATCATCATCATCATCATCATCATCATCATCATCATCATCTCCATCGTCATCATCCGAGTCATCATCATTGTCAACAACAACCTCATTACCACCATCGCCTTGAACTCTCTCTTTCTATTATTGGAATACCATTTAGCTGACTCTGGGTTTTCCCGAATCTATCAATTGCATCTGTAAGGGAACTCAATGTTCAACGTCAAAGTGGCCTTTGATTGCAAGGATCACTGTTGAATCTGTTTTACCTGTTCCTCCCCATGTTCCCAGACTGTGTTGATCTTGGTCGCTGATGGGCCGCATTTATCAATTAGAGATGTGGATTACTGCACCGCTCCTCTACATGATCCACTCGGGTGTATTGCTCCATTGCTTCTATCAAAATGCACACTACAAGAGCTACACGAAAGTAGCTGTGTTTTTGACGAACCAGCTTACGAACGCATCCGATGAGTGTGGGAGAAGTGGAAAACTAAAGGGGGCCGACGACCAAGAGAGTAACCACTCGTGTGTAGGGTGCCTTCCAATTCGGTTTCTGTGATCGTTGCAAGAGTAAATATGACCATTTTCGTATGTAATCGTTCTGAGGGTGCATGTTGCGAGTGGAGTCATGGTAAAAGCCGTCCAGGCTTCGAGGAGTGGGGATGTTGAATCTGTTTTTCATGTTCCTCTCAACGTTCCCAGTCTGTGTTGCTCTCGGTCACCAATGGGCTGCATTTATCGATTAGACTGATCCACAGCAGCTTTTATTCACATGAGCTTATTCCATGCGCTTACGTATTGACCGCTTTACTCGATCCCACCTCCCCCATCTCGGCACTCACTGATAGTTCATGTGTGATAATATGAACTTTTGATGGCCTCTCAACAAGCACGCACATACACGCACACACTCACACGCACGCACGCACTTTCTCTAGCACATGATCTGTCTCGTTTAATCGTAGCTTGGCTTTTGTAATTCATTCCCTGCTTTTTGTGGACCCAAATAACCAGGGCCTGACTGCGATTGGACAGTCCTGGTGACAGTCGATCATATGTCAACCCTCACTACTCGCTGTTAGTCCTTCGTCTCACCAGTTTGCTTTGTTCGGCGACCAAACGCTTTGTCCGCTGGTTTGGCTGTAGTAGCCGCTGCCCGTATCAGCTCTGATTGATTGGCTGTTCGGTGAACTATCTACGAGAACGCCACGAATCGAGGTTTGTATCTGTGGTTGCAATGTAACCGTTATTTACCTGTGTTGTGAGATACTACCCAGTCGTTAGTAGTAGGTAATATAGTTGGTATTTACTTTCAATGCTCAAAAATTAAGAACACCGTGGGAAAATTGCTGTATCTCAGAGAATAACTGTCGATTGATACGTTCTTACCCGTTATGCGACCAGGAACTGCGATGGTATGTTTCTGATGAGATTTTCTGTTTTATGTATGCTAAATTACTAATATCCTATCTGTGACCATCAATAAACGACTATCCTCGACCAGCACCGTCTTCTGGAATTATAAAACCTGTAGTACCGCAATCATTGGACGTTATTAAACAATCGTACCTAAATTGATTCCGTCGTTTGGCTTGGACAGATCTAACAATCACCGTATTGGTCGTTTCCTCATCTGAAAATTGGTTCATTATTTATTCAATAGAAGAAAGTGAAGATGAGATAAAATAAGATAAGAAGTTCAATGTATACGATTCTCTATTGGCCTCAGTGCAAAACACACAACAGCTTGACTCGATATCTTTGCAGGTCCGAAATACTGTAAAACTCCCAGCAACAAACTGTTGATTATAGCCTCCCTTGAGTGCTCATTTTATCTTCTCAGAAAAATAAAATAAAATGCCAAACTATTTCAAATTTTATTCTTTCTTAATAGTTTATTCTCGGTTTTGGTTGGTTATCCTCAACAATGCACCTTTACGTTTAATGCCAAATGAACCTGGCCAAGCATACATTCAGAAATCATTAAAGATCAAAATTCATTCCTGTTGGAGCTAATCATAACCGTACATCTACCGGCCTATCTGGGCTTTAATCTCCGGACCCCTGACACGGGCAGCCTACGAGTTATTACCTATACAACTTGTTCATACATGGGTTGACCAAAATCCGCTTACTTAAGATATCTCAGCTGTCCTCTTTACTGAGCAACGGCCAGCTCCTTAGCGCTGAGATTGAGGCCTCTATATGAATCATGTTGTTACATACAGTTTTCTGTGCAAATCGCAAAACAACTCCTATCGCATACCAGTAGTCAGGAGGTGAATACAACGGTACACATTTTAAGTTTTTACACCCGATTTCGGTATTCATCTGATGTCGTTGTGTCGTTGTACAACCCCAAAAGTTAAACTGAATTTTACATCGATGTGTTAGATAATCCTCTCCCCTAATCCATAAGGAGTGCAGTGCTGGAGGACAATATGGGGAAAAAGAATATCTCAATTTGCTACCGTGCACTTTTGGGTTGAATAACTATTCAGTTTGAACGGCATTATTGATATTCTAATTACCTGCACTACTATGCAACAAAACGGTGCCCACTAAAGACAATAGACAGCATGATAACCCTGTATCGTTCATTTTGACTAATCGTCCCTAAAACTTCAACTTCGTGCATATTTCGCAAATCATCCAGTCAACCACACCGGAGATTTTCACTTGGTAGGGCTCGTCAGCAGCCAATGTCCAACTAGTTATCTGATAGTTATCCGAAATTGACGTCGAGCTCAATGTGTTGTCGGACAATTATTCACAAGGAAGTCTTAATAACCATGAATTGGAGATCCTAGTCAGCTCCGGTGAGTTAGTTGGCACAACGATAGCATACATACCGATTGAACCAAAACCTGAAATCGACGGTAGATGTGCAGTACCTTTGAGCTGAGTTTAGGGCGAAACTCGAGTATAGTGCTTCTAAGGTGTGTGATTGACTGGATGAACCGACTATGGTGTGTGAGTTTCAATTCCTAAGAATAGCCAAGCTAAACCAATATCACCTAAACCACACGAGTACTCACCAAAAACTCTGAGTCAAGTTTAAAGTTTATAAGGGCATTTTATAATCCGAAGAGTTGACTTATCTGAGCTCTATCAAATAATGTACGTTCATAATCAGCTGCATAATACTTTCTCGATTTACCATACTTATTTCTTTAGCAGTCGCTGCAATCATGCTCTCTAAATCGTGCATTGTGGGTGCGAAACTTATAGATATCTGCGAATTTAAGGATTTTCAGATTGATAGTTCTTCTTCTCACTAAGGCTTTTATTCCGGAGCGAACAGGAATAAAATTGAAGATCGCTTTCTTTGTTTTCTCTCTCTCCGTTTTGCTCTCTCAAAACTGAGTCGATTTTCATTTCGGGGCATTTTATTTTTCAGTAGTACAACTTAGTTCTTCCTCCACTCATGCATTTTAGCTGCACTGGTTTTCTTTTGTATATTCTCATTATTCCTATACTTTCCAAAATCATCGCGCTCAAGCACATTGATGAAGTGGTGATTGTGTGTGTTGCCTCACTGGTGCTGACACTTTCCGCCGACTCCAAAACTGTCCAAATCAAATTCCTAGTTGGTGCGCTCCCGATCTTGGATGTTTAATATGGATAAATGGGTGGTTGTTCCATTGAGCCTTAAGACAGGTTCCCTTTATAAAACCTTTTTGGGTAATCTGCCAAATCGGCTGTTACAAATGATACCGTTTCCAGGGTTGACTCAGTAATGTGCTTCACGGTCAACTTGTCAGATAAACGCTTTTAATTCACATCTTTTTGAAGACCATTACCTTAGGGTTCGAAGACTGTTACTCTAGGTTTTTTAACTTAAAGCACTTGCCCTTGCGCCAAATGCAATCTTTAAATCTGTGCCCGCTTGTATTTCTCAACACTGAATGTACTTTTCCTCTCGATTGTTTACCTGTTAATAAGAGCAAGAAATTATACTCATTTTCAAATCCACCAAATTTCTTCCTCTTTGGAGCAGTGGTATTCCGAAAACTGTTTTCGGCGATTTTATTCTGTACAAGCCCTTTGATGCACGTGATCCATCCGTCCATCATGCATCCACTGTAAAATGTGATACACAGCCTGCGTCCCCACCTCAATAAATACGTCTCTCATCCCCGTAGCCAGGGGCTTCTTCTTGTACATGCTAGACACTTGCCGAGAGAGAGCATAATCTCTTTTCCTGTCTGCAGCTTATCGAATCGTTCATCGATGATTGTGAACTTATTAAATTCCTAATCACGTCATTGTCGCTTTCTTCCCATTGTATGCAATTGTTTTGTCACCTCATAATCCCACATTTTTCTCTGCTGCATCTCCTCAAGAGCACCGAAAATTCGCTCTGTTGCGTGTATAAAGTCTGTAGTGACCTTAATTGTATTTGATGAACTGACACAAAGTTATGATCATCATCATCGTCATCATCCGAATCATCATCATCATCATCATCATCCGAATCATCATCATCATCATCATCATCATCTTCATCATCGCTATCATCCTCAAACTGACCAATTCCAAATGTGTTGTGTTCAGCCTTCATTTTGTTTTGAATCGCTCTACTTTCAACTCCCGTGCACTAGGGCTGCACATTAGAGTGCGTGACGACAAAAAGTTAGCTTCCATGAACTGCCTTGCATAATTGAAAATTATGCATCCTTATTAGCAATTGTAAGATTGATATTTTGCTACCTTTTTTGCGGAATATACTGTGATGCAGTTTATTTGACCTTGAGGGAAACCGCGGTCGTTAAAACACTGTCTGGATGGGGAGAATATGTCTTCCTTCTTTGTCCTCTTATTTTTCTGGAATAAATAATTGCACCAAATGTTTTTAGGTGAGAACTGGGTGACCAAAGATCTACTATTTGATACAATGATAAAGGGAAAGGTTAAGTGGCAGTGTTGATGGCGTTCGAACATACAACCTGATGAATGTATTAGTTAATCATGACACCTGAAACGCCTTAAAATTTGACCGATTACTCTGTTATCACAATCCATCTAATTGCTTATTTTTCATTGAATTGCATTCTTTTGATATCAAAGTTGGACATAAAAGATGTATTTTTTGAAGTTTTCTAACTCGAAGTGATGTTGGTGTTGAAAGGGTTCTCCGGTTTGGGTGCGTTGTTCGCAAACATTTCCTTCCCTGAAGTCGCGCTGATGATATTGCGTGATACGTTTACAAACATGATTTCCAGCTAGGAGAACCTTACAATATTAACAGTATTTTCCTAAATTGACTTCACAAATGCTCTCACACAAATAATCAGCTCACCATACTCCATTTTTGTTGATGCTTCCAAAGTGGTGAGTTCTAGTGGAAGAAATATCTATTATGTGACATTAAGCATAGGGTAAATTGATCCCATACATGAGATCTAACGCTCAATTCCTGAAAGCTGAAAGAAATTAGGGGACACTTCTGATCGGGTATTGATTAAATTACTAAGGGTTTGATATGTGGGTGACTTCAGAATCTCGTTGAAATACCCCATTTGACTAAGCAGCGTAACTCAACTGCGCTTTCATACTGGAATAGCAAAGGCATGCATTACTATTAGCAAGGCCATCATAAAGCCTTATCTGGCCTACTGAATTCAGAATTGCAAGAAGATGTGCAACGACTAGCATCAACGAGGGTTGAAGGTCTGCAGGAGGAGTTTAACAAACGACGCCTTAGTCAGCTCAGACTTTTTCCATTAGAAACTAGGAAGGATGGTAGTTTGTAACCTTGAGAAATACTATAGGGGCTCAAATCGGGGAACTTCCTGTATAGTCCCGAGCTCAAAGTCATGAAACATGCCGAGCGTCCGAGAGTAGTTCTTTAATAGCAATATGTGAAAAGCTACCGGAAACCTTGAAAGAACTTCAGAACGACCAGACTTTTAAAAAGCTCAGGCTCAATGTGATTTTTGCTGTTTCCAGATGTAAAAATCGACAAATGTTTTCACCTCCTTTTTGGAGTATACAAATTTGCAGTCAAAAGGACTGTAATCATTCGAAAGCTGCCTGGAGAATATGTAAATATGAAAGACGGTCGGCGGTGACGCAGTATTGTAGCGTCTGGTCGAATGAGCCCCATTCTTGATTCGGTAGCTAGCTAGGACTCTCTTTGTACCTTCTTCCATCACAACACGACCTCAAGACATCCAAATCATTATTTTGAGCGCCTCAACCGCTAGAACACTGTAGCTATCTCATTTCTGAATGTAATTTTTTACTCAGATGTGAAACGCTAAATCATCATGAGTCTCCCGCAGACAAAGTTAAAGTTAGTGTTTTTACTTTTTGCCATCCACAGATGTTTGCACACATGGACTCTCAATTAGAGGTACATCATCAAAGGAAGTTTGAATGCTCGTTTGGTCGGGACTGCTATCAGTCTTCTGCAACCTAACAGGCATATGCAATTTGCATGTGTATATATAAATGACGTATTTCGAATTTTATTCTATACGTGCAAAAGTAAGTTGACAGGTTTCTCAGACATTTCTATTTTTTGATCATCCTGCCTGAAATTCTAGTATTCTAATTTAATATCACTGTGAGAATGCTTTCTATAGGTTGTTTTACTGGTGACCTGTTATCTTTTTTCCTTCAATGGGTAACATGATCGCACAATGTCAGAATGATGGTATTGAGTGATATGGACAACGTCACTGAGCCGGACACGAAGCAGCAGCTGTCTTTATCGTCAGAGTTCGAAATACTGGTTTGTTACTGGTATTATCATCATGTTGGCTGTTTCTGGTGATCATCGTTGATTCTCGATGAGGTCTAGTGAGCATAGAAAAAACCTACCGCTTTTCTGTTTTCTCACCTTCTCACCCATCCGTTCATAAAAAGAGGTATCCAACCGATCAAACTAGCGTCATGACTGCCACTTCCTCCTTTCTAGAGCGTTCTCCCTTTCTTTTTACTTTTATTCGAAAATTTATTGGTTTCTAGGAGAGCGGTTCTGTTGTCCGAAATGTATAAAGCCGTACCACAGAATTATTTCACCGGATAAACGGATTTGGTATGTGACAGAACTTTCGGCAGTCCACTTCCTATTTATATAGCGATGTTTTATTTAAAAGTACACATTTGTGGCCGATTAGAAACACATGCACACACAGAAACCAGGAAACTGTGGCGATGGAATTGGTTCAAACGTTTGCTTAGTAATTTCTCACTGCGGAACCAATTTCGACAGAATGGAAATATTTTGTTCATTTTCTTCGTTGACTCACCTCGACTTNGACTTCAGGGGGAACAGTCTGACTGAGATGTGCCTTTTACTATCTCGAATCCCTCGGGGGGAAAATTAGGAGGAAAAAATAGTTGTGATTTTCGCTAATTACATATTAGTTAACTGTTCATAAATGAGACTAATGTGATCACGTGAATTTTACCCTCAGTGCTATCGGTGTGGCCTCGTAGCTCAGCTGGTAGAGCATGCGCGTACAAAGCGTAGGCGGTGTTCATGCGTGGGTTCGAATCCCACCGAGGCTACTGAACTTTTCACAATCGACGTACAAACTTCAAAGCTGCCAAACAACTATTTGAACATCTGAAGAAAGATAAATTCAACCTAGTGAAGCTGGTATAAAAGTAGCCTATACAACCAAAACATTTATAACCTGGAATTCAAAGTCCTTTAAATCAAACAACCTTCAACCTTTTTCGTCTAATGAATAATAAAACACGAATGATCTATTGGGGCAAATGTGTATTTTTTCTAACAATAACTACCCTCTGTTAATTAGCCGAAAAGAGAAGACATGCAATCGATTTCGGTAAATTGTTACTGACCAAATACATTTGTATTGATTTTTCTGGCATTTTGAAAATTCCCCCTCACACTAGATTCCTTTGTACAAAAACTCTATTTACTTGAACAAGTATGGGCAGTTGTGTACATTTTATCTAGTTTAGCTCTGGTTTCCTAATTTCACTGAAATACAAACTCTGTTTTGTACCCGAAGAGAATTTATCGGATGAATTCGCCTACAATTTGGAACCGATTGAAAGACTTATTTGATTTCGGTTCAGTTAACCATATTTCTCTGGTTTTTGGGTTACTTGATTGCAATTGGTCGGATTCCGCTGAAGTACCATGACAAACTGGTGCTGCAGATATCTATGATTGTTTTCTTGAATAAAATTATTATGTTATCAAATGCAAATGGTAATATGATCACATTTAAGATACTTAAGCTCTCTCTATATATATTGAAATGTCGGCAACTCCGTCGGGGTTTGAACTCGCATAATGATACCGCCCCCGCCTCGGCACACAGTAAAATCAGCCATCTAAACCATTTATTATTTGATCTAAACTGATCATCTTTGAGACTTCTTCTTCACACAAAATACTTAGTTCTTCTAATCAACCATATCCTCGGAAGCACTTAACTCGAGTTTCGCTCTTATTAAGGTTCATCTGTAGTTCAAATCCACAGTCCTGTCCGAGTTTGAACTCCGGATATATCGCATCAATGGAGTGTGCGTTATCACTGTCTACACCAACTCAGCTCAATGATGTCATGCAAACAGCATAGATAATTAATAAAAAATAACAGATTGCTTCCAAACTCATCAGTTTTGGCATTTTTTTCTGTTTTATAGATGATGCTGAATTCAGTTCTGAATAAACACATTTTACACCATCTGCGAATTCAGTTCCCAATCGGTGAACGTGAGATTCACCTGCGGGATTCGAACCCACGCATGAACGCAACCTACGCTTTTGTACAGTGCACGATCTACTAGATGAGCTACGAGGCCATACCAGGAGCACTGATCTTTTCACATTCTAATTACCCATCCAACTTGCAGAAGTATATGACGTCCACCAGTGAGCATGTAAGATTTTTTCTATAAACGAATCTAAACTAAAATCAAATCAAAATCAAACTTTTCCAACCATAGACACCTCAAAAGTTTGCTTTAGAAGGGTGATAAGTTTTATTTGTTGTGATACTTTGCGAGGCTGAGATCAATCCGCTGAATTTTACATTTGATTTGCGCCATTTGAGTGCTTTTTTAATTTGAGTGATAAGTTCTAATCGATACACAACTAACAGACCAGCTAGTATACAAGGATAGTGTCAGGGAGACTCGTTATCTTGTAACAAACATTCCATCTCAGGCTGATGGTCAAGTACTGATGTCTGTCACACGTAAAAAGTATACGTTGTACGTTGCACAAATCGAAGTTTGGAATAGGAACTATACAACTGACTTCAAAACCAGAAAATATCATATGCGTTCGATTTTTCCTATAAACCACATCCATCAGTCCACAGATAAAATTAAATATTCTCAAGGCCCGAGGGGTAGGACATCGTTATTAGACTACGAAGCCCTGTGGTGCATAGCGCACTTGGTCCCGTAAGGAAGCTAACTTTTATTTAGCAATGCCTCATAACTGGACAGTGGTTCATCTACCGTCAATGTCTACCCTACTTCCCCCACTGAGGGTCTTGAGAATCCAAGTTTCACTGTTTTATTGTAGTTGTGAGTCATCATGTTATCGAATATCGATTTGATTCATCAGGATTCAAACCGAAGTAGAAAACACATTTTCGCCTAACTCAAAAATTTCTAGTTTAAAGCTTAGTTCACATATGTAAGAAACATTGTATGACACTTCAGTTTCAGTCAGTCTTTAGTTCCGAGGGTAGAGGGCCGGATGCCCGTGTAAGCCCCATCACCGCAGGGTCAAATAGCCGATCACATGTGGTCGTTACTCTACAATCCTTGCAGGTGCTTATTCAAACACAGCTTGAAAGCAGCGTCAGTCACCTCCTTTACCACCGTCTCTGGGATTTCGAGAGGATCGCAGGTCTTCTTGAAAACCGTTGACCAACAGCAGACCACTCGACTGAATCTTTCTTTTGTTGAGTGCCCCCGCTTTGTTGCTAGAGTGAAGTGATTCTGCAGTTCTGATTCCGTATCAACCCTCAGAATCCTCCTTAGACAAATTAAGTCCCCTTGGTTAACATCAGAATCCAAACATCGGATGCGTTGCAGGGGATGCTCTGTATTAGGCTTGTCAAATTCTAAACATTTAAATATTACGTGTGAATTCCCTTCAATTTTTGTAAATAATGTTTTCAATGAAGCGCTAATTGAGTTCATTTAAATAGCGTGACTAGTGTATATTATTGAGTACATTAAAAAATATATTTTTTAGAGATTTCAAAGTGAATAATCATGCGTAGTTATTTTTACAACTGTGTACCATGTTCCAAAAAGCTGGGTGATAGAGAACGTGCAGTAAACATAGTCTGGAACAGATTAGCCAAGTCAATCAGATAGCCATACTGTGGATGGTGTAAATGTCCCCAGTAATTTCTATCTTCCCCTGTCAAAGGGACCATCATACCGTCCTTGCATCTATGTATGCAATATCGAACCCACCGAGACCGCCTTCTATCCCAACTTGGCCTTGAATTGCGGAAACACAGTCAATAAAGTTGACTGTTGACAGGATGTTGTGCCTCTAATCAAATTTCACTTTGCACTGTCTGTCATTCAATATATATGTTAAAATGCATATACATATGGGGCCAGAGCAAACCCGAAGACAAATCTAGATGAATAATTCGAAAGAAGTTCTCCATCTGTGTGTATTTTGCAAAACGTTGAACATAAATCAAGTGATGAATGAAAGTGAAATCATCCGCAGCTCACTGTCACACACACACACACACGTACATATAACACTGATACGACAGCTCAGTTATACATGGCTCACGGTTGAATCCAGTGTCAAAGCACATACACAGTTTGTGTCTTCGATGAGCTTTAATTTTGGGATGTAAATTAAAAATCTGCTTGTCACTGACGCCGTTGAACAGGCTGTTGTGTGTTTGTATGTGTAGACAGACAGAGCAATCGTGGTTAACCGTAACGCATCAAATTCGGTACACCAGTTGGTTCGTCGTCCTGTGGATTGGATTTCGGTTGCGGGTTCATATATACGACCGGACGGAACAGAGACGGAGGAGAGTCCGGTGAACCGCCGGTAGAGATAAATCGCTTCTCATAGAAAACAGGCCACACGTAGTAACTGGTAGCCAACTGGCTGACCAGCATGACACAGAAAACCATACTGTATAAACTTGAATGCAAAGAATATGCCATGGTGTAGTCGTGACAATCCCTAACGAAATAATACAGAATCGAGAGGGTTTACGAAATTGTCGCGCTATAGTGACGAAGGGGCTGCTTAAATAACACGGGCAACGGAACATGTGAATCCTATTGGTCCGTGAGGGGAAATTGAGCACGAATTTTTGTGGGTTACATGCTATAGATATGTAGTCGAACGTGATTGGTTAGAATTACGTGTACGTCTCTTAGGTGATGGAACTCATGTTTAGCGTGAAGAATACAAATGATTGTTGCTGAGACATTCCATAATCATCGTGCTGACCGACACGTAAAACCTGTTGAACTGGCTTTAATCGGAATGAAAGAATTCACTTGGACTTGTTCACGATCAGTAAATTTCTTTTTTAATGCCAATTTAATTTCTCTTCGTTGGTGATGTATCCGTGTCTCTCAGTATTAAGAAATTATCGATGAAGAAATTGCGCATCCATGTTGAAACTTCAAACGGGGTGATATAATTTTAAATTGTTCGGCTTTTTCTTGCTTTAACATCAGAACGCATGCCATTCATCACTTATACTTTTTCATTTATTCCCCAGGCGACATGTATTCATGTGTTTTAGGATTTTCCTCAGAAGTTTTAACTACGTTCGGACTGAACTTGCCTCTCGCACGAAAAACTCATCATCAATTTAATTGGTTTTCGTGGCACATTGGAAACATGATTGCCCTATTCATTCCGTCTCATCATACACTTCAACAATTTGAACGTTTTATTCCTACCCAAAATTCAACACGCTTTCCAAAATGAGTCTCCTCAAAAACCCAAACTAGTGTTTGTAATTAATCTAGAACATTTTTACTACTAATGTTAAACTTGGTATCCATTTGTCTGACTGCTTTCCGCTTTGTAAAAACAGTTTGTCCAGCCCCGTATTCCATGATGAGGGGTAAAAAAGAACAAAATACAATCGATAAATTAAGAAATTCTCACAGATGATCAGCCCCAATCTACAGATTTCGTTTTGCTTGGTGAAGCGCATATAGCTGAACCTTTAAATGAAAACTACTAAGATCAAAAGCAACATTCTCGTTTGAAATGATCACGGTTATATAGTGTCATTCTGGATCTTGTATTTCGTATCAACTTACGGCAATCAAAGTACAAATTGGTAATAACTGTGTTCGTCTTCTTCAGAATATAATCTGCCCACTGTTCTTGGGGATCCAGCAAATAGTTTTGTTTAAGAATCTCAGTTGTTCGCGCACAGCGTACGGATCTGTTGATGTTCATGTGTCAGCTTTAAATCTCTCAAAACATTTGTGCTAGTTTTGAATAATGGAAGCATATTTACTTTAGTCTTTGTAACGCTCTCTTCTGCTCACGTTATTTGACAAAGGAAGCCAAATTTGACATAAAAAAGCGAAGGCAACATCAGGTCGGTGGTGGCCGAGTGGTTATATCACCCCATTGTGACCCAGAAATCCCAGGTTCGAATCGCTCCACCACTGCCCGTATTCTGTATCTCTATATTTTCTCAGACAGCCTATCTAGGACAGCGGCTCCCTTCGTGAAAGTTGCTTAATCAATAGAAAAAAATAGAAAGGAAGTAATAAAGAACACAAAGGCTACCGGTATCACGGTCTAACTTGATTCGAATTTATATTTCGGTGAGCATCATGCATCCTGAATTCAAATACATCCAGAATTTATAACATAAAAATGCGTCCAAAAGCCTAAGTTTCTCAAGTTGCGGTTAGGCACCCCTCTGCTTCACCTCGTGAAATGCTTCCTTGAAACCAAGCGTCTCAATTAGCTTCTGCTATAGAGGCTGTATTCATTGCCTTCTCATGGCGGAGGTGTTTTCTCACTAAAGGGAGAGGACGAAAAGCCAATATCCGGGGTTATAACCGAGTCGGTGAATCCACTGGAAGTTTACCTAGGAGAGTTGGCTAAAATCCATGATTCCAAACCCACCTAGAAGAAGTATACGAACCACACAGCTTCTTTGTCGTGGTAGTTATCGTCGGCTCAACCGGACATCGAGGTGTGTCTGGCACCTTGGATTTTAGAGCTCGTCCAATGGCCGTGTGTTCCAATGAACTAGACACTGGCCCCACAATGGATTGCGGTTCCCACACACCGCCCGCGCCTTGGGGGTCGGGCTTTGGCTAGCCGAAAGCTCTGACAGTGAATTCCACCAGAAAATCTACCTTCTTTGATGTAAGCAACCTAGCAGTATCATTTCCGCGAGAAAATCTTGGACTTTTATTTTTTTATGAAGATTATAGTATCCTAAAGTATCCTCTGGGTAGATGTGCCTTGTTTCTCTGCAGGAGACAGCGTGGGAAGTTCGGCTTTTGATATGGTGGGACGAAGCTATGAAAGTTAGTATACTGTCCACTCTATGTTACTTTCCGATATATATTTCTTTGGATAAAGCCACCGGGGCATCTAGTCCGTTGAACATCCAAAACCGGAAGGCAATCATTCTCCTCTGATTCGGCTGTGAACTTTATTGACGAATGTGCTGTGTTGAATTTTGACTCAATATGGGCAAGATAGGTGTTCTTGTTAGCCACGAAAAGGATATCATCCACATGACAGAACAACTAATAAATGTAGATAAGGCAGTTGTCTCTAACTTGGCCACGAAGATGTTGGTGAGAACAGGTCCGAGGGGCGAACCCATAGCAACATCATCGACTTGATGGTAGAATGTTTTATTAAACAAAAATTATACATTTCGTGTGCATTTGAGTATGAGTTCTTTGAGAGTTGCAACTAGAGTACACACGGATATCGTTTCTGTGTTGATAAATTCACAAGTGAAATCAACTGTTTCTAACAGAGGAAC
The DNA here is from genome assembly GCA_900618425.1 of Echinostoma caproni. Classification (NCBI taxonomy): domain Eukaryota; kingdom Metazoa; phylum Platyhelminthes; class Trematoda; order Plagiorchiida; family Echinostomatidae; genus Echinostoma; species Echinostoma caproni. The sequence goes on along the minus strand of UZAN01040833.1, from coordinate 39,463 downwards.
ACTTTAAAGAGAGCAACAACCTCCAAAGAGAACATCAGTCGGTTGTTAATGTTCACATTTTTGGTTATTTCTACAAACTGAAAAGTATCTCGAAGTGTATGCTTAACGACATGTTGACGTATGAGCTCCAAAAGTTTTGCTAGCCAATAGGCAGTTGCGTGCTAAGATGAATTTGTCATAAAGATGATGAGATGCACTGGTATACCAGGTTTGTGTATTTTGGGCAGACCATATAGGCGAGGCACGGTAGAGCCAACGGGTTTGAGCTCTTCAAACAGACAGGATGATATCTAGCCTTGGTGTCTGAGCCGTTTTAGTATATAGCTAATTTGCTTTTCAGCCTTACCTTAAGTGAATCTTGTTTGATCGCATAGAAACAGTGGCATTTTGGATACGTAATCGGCACGATCCATAACCACAATGCCAGTTTCTTTGCCAGGTTTGCTTAAGAGGATTTCAGGGTTACGGTTTTAGGTCTTTTTGGGCTTCATTGTGTTTTTGCGTCAGAGGTTCTTTGTTACAAATTTGGTAACGTCGGTATTGATGGTAAGCTGTAGTCAGTGGTGATTTGAAATGTGTTAGATCTTCCCAAGAACTTGGTATGAGCTCACTTGTTTGCCCGACCAAGTTTTCAAATGGCGCTTCTAAATCACCCTGACATTTCTTACGACGAGAGTGAAAAAATTTGGACCTAAGTGATAGTGCTCCAATCAGAACATGGATCAATTGAATACTGAAAAAATTATGCATGTACCGTTCAGAATGGCTTGGGAAATGCCCTTGTGTTGTAAGAGGGCTCAGTGTACGATCCAGTGATGACATTTTCTTGTGCGATCTGTGAGGAACACTGATTTTCGCGTATTCCAAAAACAGATTCCTGTGATTTTCATTCAAACATTGAACTGACAGTTGGTACTGTGGCACGCTTCTTTCGAGCACAGTGGTTGAGGGTTTATAGGTATTCGTACTCGCAGAGGCAGTTTTGAAATCACGAAATATGCTAATCGATTAAGAAGGCACAATGTATGCAAACATGTTTTTGGTGGATTGAAATTGCTTTATATAAATGTGGTTGTTAAAGCTTGAAAAGGAATTCACCAAAAAGTATGTTTGCCTACATGATGATTTAGGTTTAACCTTAATCAACTTTGAAAAATTGAATTTAAGTAGATGATTTTGTTTCTGTGAAATTCCAAATGTAAAACCATGTTACCGAACACTTTCAGGCAGGCATACATACAATGGTTGTCATATTACGGGTCAATCTGCTTCAGTCGATCAAACTCAGTGCATCATTATGATAAGTTTTGTATTGCGCTTCGGTGATTCATCATTGGATGTTGGCGATCAGAAATGTGAAACTCATAAAAGGAAACTCGATCACCTGAATTTCGATTTCAGATACTTTTAGTGTTCCATTCTATTCTATCTGATTCATTTAGTGACCTTCGCACTGTGAAACGCGCTCAGTTGTGAAATATTCATCTTTCTGAAATGCATTTTAGGATGTTTGATCTGAGACCTTGGAAGGCACCTATGCGTGACTGCTATCATGCAGAAAGACTCTCTAAAACGCACAACTTCTTATCGCATGGTCATCCTGTATCCGTTGATTTCGAATGACAGTGGTCAAGCGATGAGGGCAATCACTACAAGGACAGAGAGTTTGTGGCTTCGAATTCCACCATCGGTCGCTAAACGTTTTGCTTTTGTACGTCCCTAGGCAGCGCATGATTGGTGGCGGTCAACCGCGTTTGCTAGACCACATGCTGGCTGTATTGTTAGATTCATTGAAGAAGAAAGTGAAAAGTAGCAAAAGAGCACAAAAGATATATTCTCAAATCGATTGTATACATTGCACTACCTAAATTCCGCGGTCTCATTCAGTGATTCCGCTATGAGTTGCAGCTAACTGAGACTTAATTGCCAGCAAGTTACCTTCATATATGTATACATAGAAATGTTAGCAATTGAGAGACAGTTGTGTCATCAACCATTACATAATCTTGCTGTGTTGATTCTGAAGAATAACTCTTGCAAAGGTTTACCTTCTCCCATTTTACTGAATAGATAATCCATCAGTGCGTAAATGTCAAGTTCAGTACACATATTTACATATTTACCTCGTGTGGAATTACCGATCTCCCAAGCAATGAAACCTACACCCGAGACCATCGAGAGTGCCTGGTGTCTCTGAACAATCGAATTGGCAAATTCAAGCTTGATACTCCAAAATAAACATATACTTCATGCACTCCGAGAAGTGAATATTCAGCACATTGGTTGTGAGATATAAGCAGCTCATTGGCGCTCATCGATCGCTAAATGATCAGTAAGTGGAGGAAAATAGTTTGAAGAATAATAAACTGTTCACAACTGAGGACGTAGACGGGGGATACAGTTTGTTTTTGTTAATTGTTGCAAACACACTTTGGGTTGCCTTTTATTGAGCTCCCAGGGCTAGAGTTTGGATCACGAAGACGAAAAGCTTCGAAGCTTGAATACTTTATAATAATTTGAACAACATCATCACATGTGCGACCGTTTGCATTATGGTAATTCATTTTCAGTTGTTGTTTTCGTAGCTTTGTTTGGTTTCACTTACAGTTTGGATATTCATTTTGAGCATGATTATTATGCAAGTGCATCATCACTCTTATTTTGGAAATCAATTTCAGTTTGCAATATCATACTTATATAGGGATGACTATGGGTAAAGTGTATTTATTCCTGACTCTATCCCCCACTTCTGTGTTCTTAGGTCTCTTCTATCACCGTCTGAATTAGCGTGACCTTGAGCGAAAGTCTTGGCTCAGATTTGGAAAATATTTTATACAAGCATCATGAAAATTCATTCTTTCTAACGAATGATTCCTGTTCCGTTAGAGTTATTATTAAGCCCAACACACCTATTCTAAATTTCTGATCTCTTTTGATTCAGTTTATAGTAATATAAGCCAATTATCAAAAATATTCTAGCTCAGATAAATTGATAAATTATTCGACTACGAACTACTCACGCATTATCCCTAATACTGAAACAACTAAAAATATAATCCACGAAACATACAAGTTAACGTTTGAAGGTGTGCGGCTCGTTGAGTAAGCGTCTTTCAGTATCATCAAGCTCAAACCGGACGAAACATCCAAGAGAATNGGCAACTTAATCGAGAATCACTTAAATCCGATGACTCGGTTCTGACTAGTGCAAGTGCTTCGACGTGAGCATAAGCCCTATTTGTTGCACAATCAACGGGATTTCTACATCGAGACAAACCAAGAGGAAGAAAACCGATCACTTCGAAACAAGACGATAGTTGAATTTGATCGTTTCGGAGGAAAGCTGTACACAACCAATATGGGAATAGTTCAAGCGTATTAACCGTTTTTCCACCCGCTACCGTTTGGAAAATGATAACTCAATTTGAAATGCAGCTGAGGTCACCTGATGTGAACCCATTATTAAAAGCCCGACAAACGATTCGACCTCATTAAATATTATTTTTGTTAGATTTATGCCGTTTCTGGATGAGTTAAGACCAATGTCGAATTCATTAAATTACCACTCAGCAGATAGGACTTAAGTGTAATCGAAAACTTTTCCCTGTGACAGAAACAGGGATAAATAAGCTGCCTCGACAGTGGTCGTCACTGGTTAGGGTGCGGCATGTATTAGGGGAAAATGGCTAAAGTGACTGTCTTCAGTGCTGAAAAATGAAGAATGGCAAACAGAATATGAACCAGAAGTCCATGAGTCATTTCGATAGATTATTTTCAGTTATGTGGCTTTATTATTTTACAACTGACGCGCCAGCGATCATCGTCAAAATCGAGAAATCGTAAATTTAACAGAAGCAAAGGCATTTGTGTATATTATTACCAATATCATGCGTTTGATGTGGGGCAATATCATATTCAGTTCCGTGAATGAGGCTGGATATACTGAGTGTTGGGAGGAAGAAATTGGCTGAAAATCAGGATTTTGCACGAGTTTGGTTTATAT
>UZAN01040833.1:13721-24362 GCA_900618425.1 Echinostoma caproni | reverse complement strand
GTCTTTATGGACGCTCCAAAATCTTATGGTCACGTTGTAACCATGGATTCCAAGTTTGGATGACATACTCAATATGTGGCCGGATGTATGCTGACCGCATACGTGAGAATAAAGATGGTTCAAAACAACCGAAGACACGTTTAAGTAGACCAACATGTTTGAGTGCTGTTGATGACGCCTTGGCACAGTTAATAGAACAGCTCAGATCTTCGTGGACTATCACACCCAAGTCTTTCTCTGTTGATGAATGAGGCAGTAATTCGTTTCCGAGGAGATAAGGAAACCGCCCATTGTGGCGTAGCGAAGTCACCTTGCATTTGGAGACAATAAATTGGATGTCTTTCTCAATAGACCATTTGTGAGCTGTATTNGATTCAGTGTTTGTTGGAGTTCCAGCGAACCCCAATTTCTATCACTGTCTTCCAGATTTTGACGTCGTCTGCAAACAATAATGTTTGTGGTCCCAGGACAATCGGTAGGTCGTTTATGAAAGAGAGAAAGTTGGGGTCCAAGCACAGAACCCTGGAGGACTCCGCGAGAAACGGCAATAGGGACGAACGGTGAATTAGAGACTCGAACCGACATAGTCCGTTGTTGGAGAAATGCAGCAATCCAATCAAGCGCGAGGCCTCTGATACCAAAATTGTACAACTTACGGAGCAGTATTTCGTGGTTCACCCGATCGAACGCTTTGGAGAAGTTCAGGTAAACCACATCAACCGCATCCCTTTTGTCCACTGCCTTTGTCCATTCGTCGCAGGCCAGGAGCAGATTGGTAGTACATGATCTCTTTTGACAAATCCGTGCTGAGCTGAGGAAAGGAGGTCGTATTTCTCTAAGTGTTCCATCAAGAAATCCGCTACGATGGAATGCATGACTTTGTATAGAAGGGGTAGGAGTGCCACTGAGCGGTAGTTGGCCGGATCGCTACGATACACGCCTTTGTAAATTGGAGACATTGTGCCTTGTTTCCAAGACTGGAAAAGCACGGTTGCGTCAAACATCCTTTGGAAAAGAAAAGCTGGCAGCTCGGATATGTGATCCGCTAACGCAATAAGCGGTTGGGGATGTGGATTGTATGCACCTGGAGCCGAATACTTACGTAGACTCAGAAGCTTTGATTTCACTCTGTTGGCATCAACCGTGAAGGTGGTCAGTGGTGGAGTTGGAATAAAGAGTATCCGACGAGGCAGCCGCAGTCTCGTGTTGTTAGGTGTGTCGAAGAATTGGGCATATTGGTTTTTAAGCATCTCAGCTGCTTCCTGGGTGTTACTGACAACTTTCCCAGGACAGCTGAGTGCGGGTATCCCATACTTTACTTTCCTCGACATATTGACATGTTTGTATGGTAGTGATGGTTTGGAGATGAACTTCCGTGAGAGCCCTGCTTGGTACCTCAGCTTATCCTCCAGCATCAACTGGGTACAATGGTTTCGCAATTGTCGATATTTATTCCAGGTGCTCTCAGTTGGAAATCGATTGGATTCGCACCCAGATCGATTTCGCAGAGGCATCCATTTCTTTGTGTGGCTGCGAATTGGTGAGTTTTGGACCCTTGATTTTCTGACAACCTTAGTAACTGAGTCAATCAGATTTATCTGTTTGTAAATGCTTGCCAGGTGACATGCCCGGTAGGCAAAACTCAGAGTCGAGAATGTCATCCGTCAATCAAGTTTCTGTGACAGTAATGATATCCCACTGACTGGATTGGAAATGCAACACCAATTCGGAAAGCTTACTGCGAAAACCTTGGTCATTAGTGTAGCAACAGGTCAACTGCTTTTACTATAGAAGTCCCTCTGGGTGAGAAGTAGAGTCATTGCCGACCCTGTCATGGTCGGCTAACATTGATTTTTTTCAGAGGGAGCCCTGGTACTGCAGTTAGTGGCGGNGGCGGGGCAGAAACTCGTCAGGGAGCAGAGAGTTAGTTGAACCGACCGTATCGTGGTCGGCTAAGGGAAGTTTTTCGGATAAGGGTTTCTTGGATCTGATCTGCCAGTGGCGGGAAGGAACATGAAGTCTGTGGGAACCCAGCTTGTATGGAGGTGATATTTCATGCCTGAGAAACACTTTTTGTTCCTGGGTTGTGCAATGGTCTCAACAGCTGTTCTGGTGGTCCCTTGATCTTGTTGTCGTATCACGACTGTAAGACAGTCGTAGCCATTTCTGGTGTGCCTAGAGTTATTTTCAGAATGCTCAGGCCTTCTCTGCGGTAGTTAGGAGAACAGAGGACATGGCTAACTGCTGTAGTCGTGATCTGGCGACATCTTGAATTAACCGCCACTCTTTACAATCATTTTGCTGGCATATTGATTCACCTGGATCAGTTAATTGTGGGACTTCGTGTATAAGAATCACCCTGACATTGTCTGCTTCTCGTACACTGTCCGGGTTATTCCGTTGATGCGCGTGCTCGCTCCATAGTCTGTCTGATAGAATCCTTATTTTACTTGAACTTCCTCGAATGAGAAAGCTGGACAGAAGAACGTTTTTTACCTGATTCGCCACATAGTGTCCCCCGAAGTAACCTGGGCGTGAGGTGATTTGGGCTGTCGCCGAAGGCGTGTGAGACCCATAGGTTGGGCGCTGATCCCCATTTTCGTATACAGGGCATTCCAACACATCAGCTTTTCATCTTCTCTTTCTCAGTGACAATACCGTGGGCTCGGAACCGTTTGTGCAAATCACAGTCAAACAAGTGTTGGTCATCTCTCTTTTTTCAGGCAGAGTTGTTTCCTTTGAAGAAGCCGATAAGGGAGGCCACTGGGTGTGTGTGCTCCGAGGTAGCAAGTGCTTCTACTGTTGCGTTTGTCGTCGCGCTCATTTCTGCCGTGTGCGTCCGCTGCGGTGGGGTGACCACTTGTGTTGAGCATTTTGGTCGTTTGCTAGGTTTCCGGATCGGTCTGACTGGTGTGATCTGTGAAATTAAGTCCGCTATTTTTGCCTCAAGTGCAACGATTTTTAAATTCGCTCTTTCTACGGCGACTGACAAGTTTCTCATGCTTGTGTGCCATACAACTGATGCATTTTACAATCGGGATTTCCGCCCATTCTGTACAGAACCATATATATTCTGACTGAGTAGCTAACTGTTGTGCCTGTTTTACCACGAGTTTGGCACATGAAAAGTGAAAGTGTTTCAGGCAGTGTGTGCAAAATATCCCCTTTGTAACGTTTTTCTTACAACTCCGTAGGTCGCATAATTCCGATGCCGTCGAAACACCTGATGCGGCATTTGTTGACACTGTACGACGTCCCATTTTTGCATTTTATCGAACGGCGAGACTGACGAAGTACGAAAAGGTCACGTAAAGCGAAAGAAGTTGTCTCAGTCGCTCGCTCGTCCGGATCAGTGGAGGTCACAAGTACACAGAACAATGACAAAGGTCACGTTGGTGATTATTTGGTGACGTTACCACCGCACCACCATCGCACAAATAGGTTTTCTACCATGCGTAGGTAAAATTTCAATTAATAAAAGCTCGGATACTTGAAGGATGGTCAATAAGACAACGTCTGAAATTATGTTTTATCTCGTGGGTAAAATAAGTCGTACATTGTTGATAACACCACCGCCTGATTTTCCCCAATGCAGCCCTTTGATCGGACTCTTCTCCTTCCTAAAAATTTTACCATTGTGTATTCAATACAAGAAGTAAAATGAAAGAGAAAAATGACTTCTTTTCATTACTGTATTAAAGATGAAAATAAACTACCGATCTGGGGCAAACGTTGTTTCTCCTCTTTTTTGTTAGCTATTTGTGCAACTGAAATGTGATCATATTTTACTGAAAGAGGTTTGTGCTGACTGTTAATAAACTCTTGGAATTCGAGACCTTTTATCCAAGGAAACAAAAGGTAATTTAATGCCGGTCAGTCAGCTCGTATGACCTTAGGTGCAGCGGATTCCAAAAGGCGATTCATGTAGCGAGTTCTGTTGGCGGGAGAATGAGAGTTGAATGAGGACACACATGGGTGCGTGTGTGTGTGTGTTTAAGGTGACTGAATGTAGTAGACAAGTCTCCGAGGTTTGTGAGCTATTCATCTTGGTCGCTGCAGGCACCACAAATAAGTTGTTTGGGTCGCATTTTGAGCTGGGTTCCGTCACTTTTACAATAGCAATAATTTTTCACCCAACAGAAATATTCCTTAGCAGATAGATCGGCTGGTTCATGTGCTGACAAGCAATGCAGTTCAAAATCACACCAATATTGCAAAGAGAAGGGAAGCATTGGAATAAGGGGCAGAATTCCAAATGGTACACTGGACCTATAAAACTACTGTCATTCCATTTCATAACGCCTGCGGTTTTATCCTACCTTTGTGTTCATCGCAGCCTCTTTCTGAAAACTAGTTATCCCTTCACCAGTCTCAGAAATAGGACGCAATGGAATTATGTCTTGGCCATGCGCCCCTCAAGATACGTTCTTCACTTCCAAAGAGGTCCACGATAGGTTATCTACGATGTGAGCGAAGTAGTTTGCGTTTAATCTCGTCCAAGGAGATTTGAACTAAACTGATTTATACTTCTGTTTTCATCTTATTGGTTTGCAATAACAGTGCAAATCCATCGAACTAAATTATAATCGAACCCGGGGCGTCAATGATAGAATGTCAATTCACGCAACATACGTGCTAAATTAGCGAGATTGGGTGATGGCAACATGAGTTCATAAAAAGGTTGTGTTACATCATTTATAACGAAAGCAGAACAGTTTGATCGACTTGCAGTGAGTGTTAGGCACGTGCAATACATATGCGATTCTAACGGTGATCCTCTTTTGTGTCGGTAGATCTCCGCTACTGCCCAAACCCAAAGAGATTCAAAGGATTCTACGGTGCATCCAAGCCTTTCCGTTCATATTTTTTGTTCCTCATGAAAAAGCCGGTTTGGTAACTGCGATATTGATAAAATTATTACCAATCTTTGAACGTGAAGTAAGTCTAAACATATCATTGTGAAAGAACACCCTTATAGCTGTCCATACTTCAGATTATGAAAAGCATTATAGTGCACAGAACATTCGAACAAGGGAACTTTCCCCTTAGGGTACCCTATCTTCCCGTCAAATATTTTCATCCATAGATTGAACTTTTGTCTTTTCCTTTCCTTGATGTTTGAAGCAAGCACGTGTCCATTGAATGTCATTCTTTTCTCATCTCCCAATTCCATATCCAGCTGGTGCTTAGGAAAAAATAGAAGTTGATTAAGATCACTGCTGTTGGCTAAAAAGACGTTGAAGGACGGGGGGATTCAGCTGGGTACTTCCCGCCTCATTTTACTTTGTAAATCATACCTTTTGGTCGTAGCAATGTGTTTGGTTGCCCCTCGCCTAACCGCTACCGCTGGACACAAACACACATATTTCACACATTTCGTGATGATTTAACATCAAATAAATTCAGCCAGTACAATTATCAGCATTTTAAATTGGAATATTGGTTCGAGAAAAAGTGAATTATATCGTTTTAGGAACCCAAATTCTCAGAGAAGCGGTTGCTTGTATTAACATGCTGAACAAAAAAGATAATGTTGCGGGGTTTGCAACTACATGCATATGATTCCTCTAAACTCATCCTCAAACCGGTTGAATCTAAAAGATCACACAGCTGATAATCAAGCCAAAAAAAGAGCGAGAAATTGCGTTATTGCATAATAAAATGCCAAAATCGTTTATCTGCATCTCAACTGGTACGTTTCGCAGAGAAATGGGTTTCCATATTGGGGAAATCTGCGTCCTAACAAGGCTGAGAGCGAGAGAACTGTCTGCCACAAATCATTTTGTGAGAGCCCAGGCAGTGCAAAGCTCTTTTGTTGGCACAAGGTGGATTGTCGTCGATTGATCGCTACCGCTTTCGCTAATTGCAGTAACCGAGCTCTTTCGGTGGAATGAATAATTTGCAATGGTTTATCTCAGTCGATCTAATGGCCTGCTGCTTACATACCCCCTACGATAGATGATGCAAATGATTTGTGCACTGAATCCTTGTTCTGTTGTTATTAAGTAATACTCGTTGCGCTGATCTCTGATTATGCACAATTTGGAATGCGCTTGGTCGCTTGGTAACCTAGTCATCCCCGTGTCTATCTGCGTCTTCAATCTAATGTGAGTTGAAGAGATGGGGGAGACAATTTCTCGTCAATGACTGATGCTGTGACGCCAAACTGGGAAAGTGGCAAAGCAAGTGAGAGAAGCGACCGAAATCGGCCGATGGCGTACCATACCGCTTGCGTCATCGCCCTGACTAAGATGTTTGTACACATGAAGTGTGCTTTCGGATAAATTCAAACTGTGAAACGTCATCCTTATTATAACTCAATTATCTTAGATAGAGAAATCAATTTTTCTGCACCAAGTATCAATTAGGATACAGCAAAAGATTCCATAAATAAATCATACAATTCCCACATTCCGAATCACATAAGTGCTACAAGTAATTATTTTGGTACAAGACAGAAGTGTCAGTACAGTATTGTTTGGAACCCCTAGGTTAATGAATCTGTGGAAACATACGCTAACTGAGGGTAATTCGAAGAAACGATGTCGAATAATTGCTGATCTGCGATCGCATGCTACACCTGCAATCGATATAGATTGTCCTGTAGGTTACACCACTTTTTCATTGTTGAAGCCAATCTAAATCTTAGCTTGTTAGCATTTAAACAACCTGATCCGCTATTTGCGTGAACACCGTGGTCTTGATTTTGATAGGTATGGTGCAACGGGGTGTGTGGCGATCACCACCCCACCCCACCCCACCCCAGAGACTGATTCAATCACATCGCTTTTATTCTACTCAGTTATTTACTTTTCAAACTCTATAGGAATTACGTGGGTGCATTAAACAAAATGACTCCATTTCGGCTACCTTACCGCGTCTCCAATCAAAGACAAGTTAAATATACAAAGGCAGCTGAAGCTTCTGAGTTAATCAGTCGCAACTTTGTGATCAGAAATCACACCGAAAATTGTTTGCTTTTATTTTATTTTCGATCACTAAAGACCAAATAAACAATCGGTCTGTCTATTGATCAAAATTATCCATTGATCTATCGGTACTGACCGTTGTATCCATACCGCTTGTGAATCAAGATGCTCGGGTATCATTTCAAGTTATCCCGTTAACCTCATCAGAGCAACCAGACCCACGTACTATCCAAACCTCACAGCGACTTCAGTGCTACACAAACTCACATTTATAGTCAGTGTGGTGCTTGTATAATTTATTCTGCTCCTCTGTTACCACTATAAAAGCACGCAAATATTCCCTATCTTTCACTTATTCATGTATCCGGAATGGATCAAAATATGTTTCAAGGTAATAGCACCTGGGATAGGGTAGTCTAAGCTGACAAAATACTTCACTAAATATATTATGGTTGAGTATCATAGTGGCAGCGATGACAAACTTCACGTTAAGTGAAGTTTTGATTTTTCATATAACCAAAGAAGTTAACCTGTTTTAGATAAACAAAAGGTATATTGTATCTTTGCCAGTCATGNGGGGGGGGATAAACCTTCACCTCGTAGTTCATTCTGATGTATTGTTCTCGGAAGCGCCGTTCCTTTTCCGAAAGAGATTTTGCAGTTAACTTAACATTTCAATTAAGCGACCATTCGACCTTGGAAGTAGCAATTAGGTGTTGGTGTTGGTATGTAACCATGTACCTTGTCGTTTCGACCTGGAGAACTAACTGGATAAGCTTGGATTTATTGATGTATGGATGTTACTGCTCGCCCCCTACCCATCCAATCCAAGGTATCTGGGGTGTGGCAGAGCATATAACGCGAAACGAAATGGGTACAAAAACTGCGTAGACATACTTGCTGGGGGACGGCCGGTAAGCCAATGGTTGGTGAAGTGCACAAAGAAATGAGCTCGACGGACATGAATAAACATGTACCGTTTATGTCCCTAATGGATTTTAACTATGACGACAACTGAATAATACACTTTCACCCTAGCAAATAAAATTTCCATCTGCTTTCCACTATGACATTAGAAACTCTCGTCAGATAATTAGGGTGAATGGAAAATGATGGTATTTAGACAACTGCACATTACTATATGTTACTGATAAGTTCAAGAGAGTTCAACGTTGTCAAATGACTACCAATCCTCCAAAGTATATTAAAACATCACTAACACCGGAGGGTGTTAACAGAAGACACAAGGCTTAAAATCATCCTGATCACATCCAACAGACTAATCAATGACAAAGCAATTAAAATGGAGACGACAATGAGTATGTTCGGAAAGAACTGCGCCACACTTAGTTTGTGTGCGAACAAATGATATCGATTACAATTTCGCTGTTGTTATATTTTTTGAATAACTTGGTTGTTCATCTATTGAAATAAGATATTGCGAAAAATCGATAGTAATAATTAAATGTTGCTTGAGATCATGAATACTTTATAAAAACAGATATCAAAAGTTTTGAAAAACAATACTACACATTGGGATATAGATAAGAGAAAATTTAAAACCACGATGTTTTGACTGCAACGTAATTTGTTCACTAAGATCCCGGAGTCCCATTAACAATGGTGATATTCGTTTGCCGGCATAAACGGGTAAGATGGGAACAACCTGTTTGATACCTAACCCCCAAACCTCACAGTTTGGTTAGAAGTGCTTGGGGTTCAACATAATCCAGTTTGAAGTTGGTGCAATTAAATATTTTTGACCGGAATGTTAATCTTTATGATTTGAATCTATCAGAAAAATGACATAAGAAGTTTGATAGTTTTTAAATTCATGTGACTTTCAATGAACATCGTTGCATAGAGTTGCGTTGCAGAGAATGGGGCGCACAGCCAAAAACATCTGACAATGAAAAATGTTATTTGAATATAGACTTAGATAATAAAGTGGTGTATTTGGTAACATTTAGATACATTTAAAAGTATTTATTATTCATCACAGACTGATATATTGTGCAAATATCTAAATTTGGGTTAGGGAAACACAAACTCCGTAAACAATATGATATGATATGCCACCTCAACGTGAAATGAGAATAAAACCACTTCTATCCAGCTTTGACCTCGTCCTTGTGTGTCTGTGCGTGCGTAACAGTGCATTCGAGAATGATAGTCACTCTGAAGTCGATACATAACCACGAATTCAGATAATTATTGTCAGAAGTAATCGTGCAAAACACCCACTGTCTGTGGCGTTTACTTCAACAGGAAGAACCACTAACTCACCAGTGTATCCCTGACTGGTGCAAAATATTCATCCCCAAATTGGGTGTGTCAATGCAGTATATACGACAATAGGATGTGGTTGGGGTACGGGTGGACTGGGTTGAGGAATTCCAGTTCAATCTGCCGGGAAAAACACTGACCCGATTAGTCCCGGCTTGTGCACTCCAGATGGATGCGCACACACATGTAGCATGCCGCATAACATGTGGTAGGGCTTGTCTATTCCGGGACAAGCAAAATAACAAGATGAGCAGAAATAACAACGATCGTATCCGGTCAGGAAGCCCACCACACACAGACGTGTACATACCATCTGCCTACATACGAAGATTTCAATATCCGATTTGATGGAAAAGAGCGGATTTGGAATAGTCGCAAAACTGAAAGGAGGTTTGAGGGAATTCACCTTTGGAAAATGAGACACAAGCATTCTGTATAAAACTGTTAACGAGGATGATAATAGCAATAACAATAGCCCTGGTATCATTCCGTTACTGTAATCGAACAACCAATTATTTCTCTCGAGACAGAAAAAATATAGAGGATTCTGGTGGTATGGGTGTGATTCAAACAGATGAACCCATAACCCATTCTCATATTGATTCACTCAACGTTGGTCTNCGTTGGTCTAGCTATTCTTACGGATAAACCAGACGTAAAGGCAATATTTTCGCACCACGAGCCACAGTCAATCACTGCGCACAGGCCTTGTTCGGTCTACCTTTTTATTTTTCATACATTATGTCTAGTTCAGTGAAAGCCTACAGTCAATTTACACTCCGTATGGTGATTTGTGTTGACAAGTGATCCATCTCCATCACGTAATATGAGTAAAAAAATAAAGTTAAATGTTTCAGGTCTCACTTAATTCTTCGAAAACACAAATCCGTATCAGTTTAAGTTTGCGAAAGGCATATCTTGGCTGCTTATCACGAGTCACCTCAACGTAGATGGATTTGTTCCCATAAATTTTCGCATTTTCAAATGGTGTTACTATTCTAGCTTCCCAGAACCTTGCTCTATTTCACTCAAGAGTAATACAATACACTTCGAATTTTCGTGGTAACGCTCATTTGGATCTTAGCCATTGAACATTAAAGATGGAGAAGCACAGCCCGGAAATCACCGTTCTTAGAGTTTATTGGCACCGGATTGCTCAGGCCAGATAGCGGATTCCGTGGATAAAGCAAACGACACGGAACAAAGTTGACCCATCGGACGCATTTTCTCGATAAATAGCTCAACTACTTATATGTTAATAGTAGCTTGACTAGTCAGGGCGTTTCATCACTATGACCAGATCAACACGGAAAAGCACTACACTTTACAATACACACAAACACACGCATGCACGCCTGTCATTGCTTGATGAGATCGAACTGCGTGCACCCAACTCTCTCGTATAGTTGGCTCATCGTTTGAGATA
>UZAN01040832.1:53540-69125 GCA_900618425.1 Echinostoma caproni | reverse complement strand
ATCTGGCTTCCGTCGGGGATTTGCGGCTCCCCGGCTGTGACCCCAAACATTGAGTTTGTCATTAGTAAAGGACACTTCAGGGTGTGGCATCAGTAGCGTGAATGCATCCTTTTCTGTGTGTTATTCCAAAAAATAAAATAATATCAGAATAGCGTGGAGTAAACGAACAAAAAGTTGGCCATTCCCAAACTGACTGCTTTTGTTTTCCCCCTTTCTGTTTCTATATTTTGCGTTAAACCCATGGCTATTTTGATGCCGAATATCACTCCGTGTTTCTAGTCATACTTTGTAACGATTCCGATCTGGAAAGCCTAATCCGATCAATCTGTGCAAATTTCCTGTATGGGATTATCATACCCTCCGTTTTACTACACTACTTTCCATTCGTCACTCGTCTTGACAAACAACGTACACCGTGGCAACCTATTTGGTGAGATGCCCGGCACATGCCCTAATCAACGTTAACTATGGAGGTCGACAAATTGCTTCTATGGGTGCCCGCGTTTCTCTACAACTCTGTGCTGTAATTCCACATTGCTTCTCCGGTTTACTCACTAGACTCATGCAATGCTGAGTGGACCACGGTGTTCGAACACCGACAGTCTATCTGCATTCTGTTTTTATTGACCAGATTTGTGCGCTGTCTAACTGAACTGCTTCAGCATGAACTCGATCCGCTACAGACAGCCGTTTGTCGCGACGGCGGACACTACTATGCGCCCAACGGCCAATGCAATAATAAACTCTTCAAAGGATATTGCTGGTGGTAAAAGAAAACCAAACCGTATATCGATACCGAACATAATATCATTTATTGATGAACTGTAAAATCAGAGTGAAAGTGTGTTAAACCAACGGGTGTCAACATTCCGATAATTGGTGGGGAATGAGCAGTGTGACCATCGATATTTAGGAAAGAACCATTTAAATTCTCTGGTTAAGTGGTTCATATAGAATTGATAATAAATGCGCTTCGGTTTTTTTTTGCTCGTATCTCTGAATGATAATTTCAGTTAATTTTTCATCAATCCAAAATAAGTGGGCCAATTGATATCTTAGTTTGCTCTGAAACGGAAACAACTTCACTCATGTTATGTTTGACCTGCTTCCACATTCAACGATGTGTGATGTGAGGACCGTAAGTTAATTAACTGATCCAGCGAGGAGTTTGTTGGTTGTAAAAACCGGTTTTTGTTTATGTTCCTGCAATTGGAAAACCAATCAGATGTTTTCTATTTGTACTCTTTCCGTTTGTGTAGGCACGCTTTGGGGAGTTATCGGATCATTTGTACAAATATATTTTTCTTCCATGGTTACGAAAAGTCCCTTGCACTGATGGCTCCAACAACGACAAGTCTTGGCCAACACTGGAGGTGAGTTTATGCCGCACTCTTGTATCTGCCATTCATTTTCAGGTTTTCCGATTCCGTTGTAGTTTCATAATGTTCTCCTTCAACTATAAATAACAACCCACTTCAGTGCTTGCGTTTATATCACACATCTAGAGTTATATTTGTCTCATCTGTAGTCCGTTAGAATGCGTTTGCTCCTATCCAAAGGAGCTGAAACTAAGCCGACATTGGACAGCTGTTTCGTCTTGTTTGGGACTCGTCAGGAGTACGTACTTTTGTATCCCTGTCAGGACTCGAACTGCGAAGAGTCATGTCGGGACTTCAAACCCTTACCCCTGAGCTGCACGGTTGACGGTCATCACCTTGCGCGAATAGCTCAATCAATCTCACGGTCTCTCGAGGAGTAAAACCCACATCGAAGACTATCCAGAGTGCCTGGTGCCTCTGAACAATCGAATGGGCTAATCCAAGCTTGATACTCTAAGCCGACATTGTTTGTGGTGAAAACAATCACTAGATAGGCAGGAAGAGATCACCCATGTGTACAATGTTTTTCTGTGTATCGCTCCCTACACCGTCGACCANCGTCGACCATAGTTCACTCGCGGCTTTCGCTTTAAGTAACAATTAGTGAACCGGGATTGTGATCGTACTTTAGTGTCCTCTCAAGGTAATTGATTTTGTACATATGTGATGGTCACGAACATCTAATTGACCATTCTCATAAGTGGATCACTCTATGATTACCCTGGAGTTTATGATAATAGAAATAATTCCTTTTGGGGCTGTTCCGTGCATTTTATTGCAGCTAGAATTATTATATTTTTGTTTATGAACCCATTTTTTAGAATAGCATATCATAGTTCATGCGAAAATGTTTCCCTTCCTTAATAGGAAAATTTAATGTGTGTAATATCATGTGTACTGTACTGTAGGGACACTTGAAAGCATCTCAGTTGTTGTTTACATACCTCACAAAACAAGAGGTATTTATATATATGCTCTATTTTCTGTCGTTGTTTGTAATTTTTTGTTTTCATCTAGTTTGTAGCTAATCGCTCATACTTTGCTTTCGCTAATCATTTCGGGACTCTAAAGACCTGCATGTTTCAGCTATCTGTTACGTACTGTTGATGTTTCTACTGCTATTCAATTTCCGAAACAATTTGATGAATCTTATTATGTTTTAGACTCGTTTAATTGAAGCCGATTCTGCCGCTGGATTGTTGAGTGGACGGGCTGACGGTCATTGTGTGAGCAAATCACCAGCCAATCTACTTCCCGTTTGGCAGCTGGAACTGCTTGCTCCTGCCACTGTGATAGATGAAGAAGAGCAGTTGGTCTTAGACTCTTGTCGCCAGCTGGTCGCAGTGTTCCAGCAGCTATCTACTCACTTATTTGGGCTTTCTGTGGGTGAGAGTAATGATGACGACTTCAACAATCAAGACGAAAAGGAGAACACACAAGACAACGGACAATCACGTAGTCTAGGCAGGACAACTCGTGTGATTGACGTAGTCATGAATTCGGATGACGTTGCCGATTTTTTTGACAATTCTCTCATAATTTCCCTGATAGACGGACGATTTGCTGCTGGCTTACCCTCCGCACGTATATGTAACAGTGCCGCGTTTCTCGTCCCGGTTACACAAGCAGTATATCGTCTTGCTGTGGAAGGTCAGTCTACCGGATTCCTCACCGGGCATTCCTTAGAAGGTCGACAAGTCGGTAAATCATTACCAGATATTGCTGCTGGCGGTGGAGCAAGTCTTCTATTACATTGGTTGAATAGTTTGTCGGGTGTCACGCAACAGACTCGTTCGAATGAAATTATTGACCAAGTCAGAAAAATGCTGTCGGATGTGGAACAATTTAGGAATACCCGTGTGGTGGGTGATAAGTCGTGTTCAAAACCAGACACACAAACGGAACAACTACAGGGTGATTCTGAAGATATTTCAAATCTAGATGAAGAGGAATTTCAAGTTTATCGGAGGCAAGCGGCGGTTAAGTCAGATACGGGCAATCAAAAGTATTTCACTCCATCTCTCACTGAATTGTTGGAATCAAAAGCAGCGCGTGAGAACCTTGTTCGTTTTCTGGATTTGGGTCATTTCCACTTTCCAATGAGTCGAGTGAGTACTGGTTAAAAACTTTGTTCTTTTCCCATTGTTGAAATGTGCATTTTGGTCGTTTTATTTCTTTTGAAAGTTTGGCTGAGTGACACCATCGTTTCCATAATTGCAAGCTACTTTTCTTTCTTCGTTCTCTGTGGAACCCTAGCAATTGTCGCAGGGTTTACTCAATCATCCTGTGTCTGACCTTGGTATGCACTACTGGGTGTGTAGCTTCTATGGAAAATCTAACTTTCGCCAGCGACCGATATAAGTCTACACATTATAGTTGTTTTTGGAATTATGTTGCAAGTTGCTAACTTGCAGCTAATTTAATCTGATTTTACCATCAGATCCACCCTGTTTGCCACCTCTTTATCTCTTGTGGTGATCTCCAGCTGGTCGCTTCTCTCCTCTCAAAGTTCTTCTTATATATTCAGTATATGATACTAATGGTAAACGTGCACAATCTCAACAGCCTACTGTGAGTTTCCGAAAGCTGATAAACTGATGGAGTCTAGCTTGAGGCCGCGATTTCTAATAGAGTGTTCAAGCATTTCAACGGTGGCGTTTTCCGTTACTAGAGAGGGATATGGCCAATAACGTTTCTGCTTACATTGTGTTGCAACCCGTACAGTAATTTTTCATTTTTACTTTTATTGAATATACAACGATAAAATTTTTGGGAAGGGAGAAGTGGCTGCCATACAACACGCAATGCGGAAAGTCGTTCGATGGTGGTGGGATTCGAACCGACGTCCTCAAAGGCAACGTTACAACCGGACCACTGCCATCACTAATTAATGAATTATTCCCATAGGCATTCATTATAATCGTAATCTGACACAGAACTTTCACAAGAAACAAATCCAGAATACTAGACGGGAAGCAATCGGACAGTTATAGGCGGCTGAATCAAAAAAGTGGTAGCGCCATTTTCATCCTCTTTTGATGTGCTAGTATGGTCCCACTTGGACCCGCTTGGACCGACTTCTCTCTTCTATCTGTCCATCTATCTATCTATCTATCTATCTATCTATCATCTATCTATCATCTATCTATCTATCTATCTATCTACACTACTTGTCGGATAACAAAGTGCAAAAACTGCGCGTCGCATCGCCTGCGGATTGCAGCAGTAGCACGTACAGACAATACAACAATTCATTTTAATCCGTGTCAAATAGGTTTTAGAACGTTATATGTGGTCCATAACCAACCTAATGAATATGTGCGACGATCTAATAATTTGTCTGACCTGACCTCTATGTCTGAAATGCAACCCGCGTACGAATTATCGTGTGATGCTTTCGAATTCGTTGGCAGAATACGAAATGGGCCAACGCATTCCTTGATAGCGTCATGTATCTTAGTGCAGTCGTGAAAGATAAAGGGACGGCGCACGACAGTGGACGGTTTGAAAAGTGCTTTGGATGTATCTCTGGGTTTTGTTATTATCACATGATATGTCGAATCACAAAACGCTGAGGTAGACGTAAGCAATATGTTCGAATTCAAGGCCTTACACATGATGTGCTTTCTTTTATACGGATTCGATTATACTTGAATTGATAGAAACCAAACGAATTTTAATCGCCTGGGGTCAGATGAATGATCAACTACTGGCATCTTCAGTATTGCATATTCCCTCCTGAAAGACTAATTCAAGTATATCAATGCGAACAGAATCTGTTTATCCATCAAAATCCTACGAGAAGGACGCATTAGCGATATACCGGATGTTTCCTTTCAACAGTGAGATAAGTCTAAGTATTTCACTGAACAGTCCCTAACCAGTAGAATGTTGTCTTTTTCGCATTCCATTTAGGCGCATGGCGCTTAAATCTCACCCTTATGGTATATACGTAATCCGTGAACCAGCAAATGCAACATGGAAACGGATCCTAATGACGGTAGATTATCTGATCAAAAGTATTAGGATAGTAATTTGCTGTTGCTGTTGGTGTGTTCTCCGAGCTGGAAATGTTCGCAGACGTTTCTTAGCGTACCGCATGCTATACGAATTTATGATCAACGTAAATCCAGTTGCGAAAAATCTACAGATTATAAAACTGTTTCAACCCCACCGTAGTCATCCCACACCGAGACAGCCCGTTGCATCATCTTATGTGCGTCAATTCTCGCATAGCTCAAACTTCCGTATTTTTGATTTTCCTCACATCTATGTAATAATTATTCAAGTATGCTAATGCCATTTCCGAACTCAACAATGTGGTGCAGTGATTGCCGTTTCTCAGGCGATTATGAAGTGCAATTATTTGGTATACACATTTGTGTGCTAAACAGTAGACGGATCGAACACCATAGTCACGAAGACCTGCTATTCAGTGATAGAAACCGATAATCTAAGCCCTGGGACTTGGAGTAGTGAACTACATAAGACCCCACTAGGAATGGAGGCACATAGTGATAAACATTGCCAGGTTTTTATTTATTTGGGAATTGTATGGTATGTGAGTGGGACAGAAGACGTACAGAAGGATGAATGTTCCACAGCTTGGTTTTCTGATGAAAATAAAGGGATAAAAGCCAACCCGGTGGGGCACTTGATATGGTTTACTGACTGCTCGGATGCTGGCGTTGTAGCTGTATGTCAGAGTGCTGGATGCAGATGAAGCAAAGTATTGTGGATAAACACCCTATGCTTGGCTAATGTCTGTTAGTTGAACGTTAAGAGGGAGTCATCGATAAGGCAAATTACCTTGCGGTAAGTGATTTCCAGCAGGAAGAGAGAAGGAGAAAGAATAAAGCTTGGAGCACCACGCGGTTGCTGCGTTAAGTGTTTCCTGATTCGTTAACGGACCTTCCGGTCATGCCGGTTTTCCACGGTTCCTGCTGTAATCTGAAAACATAGCGTTTGGAACTATCAGAACATCCGTTAGAAAGTAAAGCTACATCTGGAACCAATGATATCTCTACATCGTTCTGTAGGCAATGTTAATAGAAACAGACCATGAATTGAACCGAACTGAAATGGGTCGTTGTCGGCGGAACGAATCCCATTCGTTCAAGCGCGAGATCCTGAATTCGGTAGGCGGTGGTTCTTCCGGTTGAATGCTTTAGAGAAGTCCACATGAATCACCTCTACTCGTCGTAGAGACAGCAATCTTCAAATTCATGATTGCACCTGCTAATGTAACGGGGCACTTACCAGTTTTTCTCAGAATCCACTTGATGTTTTTTGGTGAGGTAATCTTGTTGATGGTATAAAACAATTCAGTGTAAATTCTGCGGACCGTCGCTGCAAAAAGTGCGACGGTATTTTCGATATCCGTATTTTGAGGGCAGTTACCAAACAGAAGAATCCCGCGGTATTATTTAATGGCGTTCGATCAGAATTAATGAGTTCCTCCGTGCGTTTTATCACAATTTTCCTTCACTACTGTCATCTACCGTAAACCGCTGGCAATATTGGTTGGGCATTTTCAAACAGATCTTGATAAGTACTGAATGGGTAGCTGGAGAAAAGCTGTGCGACTTAGAGTACGCTGATGACATCGTATACCTATTCGAATCTATAGGGAATGCGCAATGCGCTCTTGACAGACCAGCAAATTCTGTAACTCCTTTCGGCATGCACTCTACACCTTCAAAGTGCAAAGTGATGCTACAAGACTGGGTGTCGTCTACCCCAGCGCTGATGCTTGGTGTTCAAGAATTAGCTGTAGTGAAATGTTTCACCTACTTAGGTAGCTGCGTTTCAAATCATGGTAGCATAGTCAATAAAGTAACCGCCCGCATTTTAAAGGCTTGAGCAGCTTACGCAGGATTGAACCCATTTTGGTGCCGACGCGATTTTTCGCTGAAACTGAAAGGTCGCGTATACTGCGCCAGTGTGCTAGCGAATAAGCAACTCTTAAGTAAGGCGTCGCTTATTTGGTAATGATTCGATGAGGAATTCGTTGTCCCATCGAATTCAGATTAGTCGGCTTCGCTGGTTAGAACACGTATTGCGTCAGCCGCACCGCGCCTTATTCGCAGTTGCGGCTCCAGGTTGGAAGAAACCGCGTGGAGGTCAATAGATGACATGGAAGCGAGGTATGAGGAAATACACAGAGCGATTAGGTAGAATCGGTGCCTCCAGGTTGGGGTCCGAAGGACTCTGTAACTGGCTGGCTGGAGACATTGAACGATATAGCGACTAACCGACCGCAGTGGCGTTCTTGTTATCATTTCTTAACAAGTCAGGATGCTTGAAAAGGTATGTATGCACACTTAGATTATGTACTCTGTTTGTTGACCATAGAGGTTCTTTTTTTGCCTCCCTCCAAGTAGGCCCAATCCCTCTCCATTTTATGCTTTATCACTTGATTTGTGTAAATTGTGAGCTTGGCAGCGATCTGTGAAGTTAGCTTCACTGTATCTCACTGTACGATGATGATGATGATGACGATGATATCTTATTCAGTCGTCGGCGTATTCCGCGATTTACGATTATCTTGATGTTTTTTATGCATTTTTATAGGTTTCCCAAACAGTCATATCGCTCCTCGAACAAATTAACGCTGTGAGTGCTGAAACAGAGTCACTTCTGAAAGAAAAAGTGCACACAGCTTCACAGGTGTCCGCCGGAGACACAGCTTCAGCAGCTGGATTA
This sequence comes from Echinostoma caproni, assembly GCA_900618425.1. Lineage (NCBI taxonomy): Eukaryota > Metazoa > Platyhelminthes > Trematoda > Plagiorchiida > Echinostomatidae > Echinostoma > Echinostoma caproni. The sequence continues at coordinate 61,041 of UZAN01040832.1, read as the reverse complement.
CAATTGGTACAAACGAGTTCATTAGCTTTGATCGAGGCCCTGGTCGAATTGGTCCCGCATTTGATCCTCCTTTACACCTCCCTTATCCCAGTGTTTCACTCTTCGCTTTTGGATTCTGACTTATATTTGGCTGGTAAGTACATTGCTGGTTCACATTTGGCTGCTGTTTTCTGTTGAATAATAAGATTTACCCAACGCCGTTCTTTTCATTCTGATTTCACTGTCTTGACGTTAACAAATACAAAACACATCACAAATTGAACCCAGTGGTTTTTTGCGCAAACATCAGTGTGTGGTTTTAATGACCCTTGTCGTATCATTTGGATTGAAAAAACGTGTACTGGCATCAGTTCTGCTGCTACATTTCAACGTAAACGACCGTTTGGTCGTGAGCATCAGACTGTGACTGAAAGTTGAACTTCGTTCTCTCGGATTCTTTGTTTGTGTTCTTTATAACTCACGAAGTAGTAATTCCATTTTTGACATGTTATGCACCAACATTGAAATCACCATGCAATCAGACCCGCAAATACCCTATCGTCATTCTCAGAAAAATTTCGATACAGGTTACTCAGCCGACCCCCTCCCCATATTCGGTTGTTCCCAGCCCTCCGCCAGACATTATCCGTTTGGAATCAGAAAAATTGCAATCTAAATTTCCTCCTACTCTTTGCAGTATTCGTTACTCATATTTTATCGATCTTTATTGTGTCATGTTTGCACGATAAAATATGTATTCTAGTAATTCCCGTTTTCTGCTTGTTCCTATATTGATTCTTTCGTGATAATTTGAATGGTGGCTATCTTTTCCTTTTTCTTATTGAATGCACAAATATACAATTTTCAGGAAGGGGAAAGCGGCAAATCAAAGGGCTGCCATTCAACACACAATTGGTAAAGTCAGGCGCTGGTGCGGGCATTCGAACACACATCCCCGGGGTGATAAGTTGACGTTACCACCGGGTCACTACCACCATTTGTGCTAATTTAGCTTTTACGTTTCCCTTCACCCGTGTCAGATCATGTACTTTGTTGACTAGGCTCATCACTTAGTTGAATTTTTTCTTCGGGTGCGATCGATGTTCCTTGAAAAAAACTGTCTAATCGTTTATTCTTCATTTTTGTCCTCTTTACTATTCCTTGTTTTATTTAGCTATATATCACAACAGTTGTCTGTTTCTCGCGCACGAATGCTTGACATTGGGCGAACTTCGTCTGTTCCCTCTGTTGAAACAGTTGACCGAAATGGAGCGTCACATACCGGATAAGAACAAAGAACTGGATCCAGAACAGGAAACCGATTCGGAGGAAGACGAATTGGCTTTGCTTAGACGCACTGTCTCTTGTAGCACGTTTGTGCTAGTTCCACAACTACGTGCCAGCGGTACTGAGATACTGCTGACTCACTTACGTCGTCATCGAGCGTCCTTGAGCGATCACCTAAAACGAACGAAAGGTCTGAAGGTAGGTTCTATTTATGTCCTGGATTCTGTGACCCCCTTTTTATACACGGCTCATCATGTGATCGCCGCCAACTGTTATCGTAGTTAAAATGGATTTGGTCAGACCAATGAAAGACCCTATTTTCCAACAATCGCGTAGATCACTTTTCACGTTACTGTGAATATATCATGATCGTCGTTACTTGTGGAAAGGTTTCAGATTCTACAAACAATAATGATGCTATTTCATGCGGCGGTTTTGGTTACTGTCTTTTAGTTGCGCATTTGGATAAAAGAGCAGAATGAAGATTGGATTGCTGAGAGCAATCTCAAGGGGAAGATAGAGAGTTCACATAGACTGATTGCAAGAATATTGAGTAGATGTACGAGAGCCACGGTTTGAGACACTCAACCATATCACTCAGCGTCTCTAACCGACGGTTACTATGATCTCGGGTCCCCATCCAGGGAGCCTAACGGTACCTATGTGGAAGGGTGAAACTAAACCCATGCAGCCAGTATATTGAATATGTACTCTGATTTGAACAAAGCACCTGTTTACATAGCCTAGTGTGCTCAGACTGAACAAGAATCTCACCATTGTCACTTCTCTATAATATCATCGTGTCTTTAACCAACTGGTTGCTTGGTGGTTGGGACCCTAGACCAGAAGGTGACGGATAGTCGTTCTCTCTCACTTCTGTTTGCAGTTGATTTTATTCTATTCCTGCATGCATCGATGTGCTCCTCATGATTTTTTAAATCTTTGATCCGTGGTGGACCGGTTGAGCCTTACGTGTCATCACCAACGTAGTTCACTCCTGTGAATTCAAGTTTGAATTTTTATCATGAGAAAAACTTACGAAGAATTCGCTTATCAATCACATACGATGTTTACACATTGGGTTCGGAACACGATTCACAAGATCACAGTTAGTAGTAGTAGTGTAACGTTTATGATGAGCACAGGAGAATATATTATGTAATTTGGTGTTGAAACATGATGTTTGCCAGAACATCACCAAGCTGATGCTTGAAAGATACTAATGCTCGGGCAAAGACTACGTGAGGTGGTTCAGTTCCATGTGCTGCACACTGACCGCAAACGAATGGCGTCTACAATCGAGACGGCTCTCTTGGAGTGCCAACTTCAGTGGATGCCCTCGGAGATAAACATTGGTTGATAGAACCAAAAGAGTTCTAGATGGGTGGTCGGGCTGTTGGAAAAAATCCGATAAATTAAGGTCATATTACCTCGAATTTAATGATATTGAGACGAGTATAGCCCCAATAGCTGTAATCTTTCGCTAATAGGTCTTAGAATGTAGACCTTTGACCATCTTGGTATCCATTCTCTGCGGATGTTCAAGCGCCTTCGGATCTCGCTGCGGCCGTTGTTTTCAGGCCTGAATTGAGTACTTAGCGTATGGACGTATATATGTGGCTAACAGACGTGGAAACAAAATCGGCTCAATCGATCCAAAAACACGTTTAAACTATCCAACCTGTTTTTCCGCGATGGATGATGCCCTGAAACAGTTTTTGAAGCAACTCAAGTCGGTGCGAATGACCACTCCCAGACCTTTGTCGCATGGAGCATGAGGCAGATTTTTGTATCTGAGAGTGTAGGAAAAACGACCATTGTGACGTAAGGATAAGATTTTGCATTTAGTAACGTTAAATTCCATGTAATTAGAGACAGACCATCAGGGAGCTTCGGCAAAGGTATTCTGAAAATCAAATGAATTTTCTGGTTTTCTTATTATCCTCCATATTTTGGCATCGTCTGCATACAGCGGAGTTTGTAGTCCGAAGGAGACTGACGCGTCGGTAGTTGACTAGGTCACTACAGCATCCACCTTTGTAAATTGGTGAAATACGACCGTTTTTCCACAACTGAGGAAGCACAGTTTAGAACTGTGAACTTCCCGAGAAACCACTCGAATGGTCGATGAATTAGTAATCTAACTCGGTTCCGTTATTATTTTTGTACCATTCCTTTGTAGAAATTAAACTGTGAAAACTACCGTTATCCGGTTTCTTCCACATGCAAAACTTAGTTTCATATCATTGAAGCAATACTCACTGCACTTTGACACAGAAAACGCACGCTGGTAAACGTGATAAAACCCTAATTAGAAACACAGTGGTCAGTGTGATGTATGTGCGATTAACCAGTCTATTATGGTATCGTCACTTGTCACACACTGTTATATGGGTAAAAGAAGCAATGAGTGACAACCATTTTTATCATCCAGTTGATATTATGCAGCTCTCTACATTCAATCTTACAGCGTCGATTCACTTTTCGAAAGTGCGAAGTTTATACTGGAAGGAGACGGTCAGAGATTGTCGTTTTTGTGACTTCAATTATCCATGTGCTCCATATATTTGAACCGACAACTTAACAAACTGAAATTTATATCGCTTGCTTCCAATCTTCTTATCTCGTGTCTGTATTTCGAAAACCACGTGGAACATTCTACACTTTTTAGTTTCTAACCAAATTGAACACTGAAACACGTGTATTATAAGGAAGCGTTGAGAATTATTGTACAATTATGTGTGTGTTGTATAGTGAACAGTGCATGCAGTTTCCTCGCACGATGTAAAACACAATGCCTTATACAATACAGCACGCATTAGCTTGATTGAAGCAACAATGGTTGGTTGCACTAGACGACCCGCGTCTCTCAGTAACAATTTGCGAACAAGGTCGAATCGCTGTGATATGCGTAGGAATATGCTTCGCAATTTTGGCGTTTAACACTTGACATTTTTCGCTTGTTATCGTCTCGGTAACCCCTAGTAAACGCTTAAAAGTAGTGATGACCGCTATTAGTAGACCAACTGCCTTCATTCGTAGGATTGGGTAAACTTCGGGGAAAGAGATCTGTTGTTTGGTTTGATTCCTGTACCTTCATTCGCATGTTCACTTTTCTCACTAGTGAATCATTTAGACAATTTTGGATATCTAATATTTTACAGGCTATGTAAGATAATTTTCTTTACTTTACGGGAGCAGCTGTGCGAGTATCGGTCAGTCGGAGGTGTATTGTTGCATTACAATGGCGTATCCGTTTTCACGTATTCATCTCCTTTAGACGGTTAGAAAACAGCAAGGAAATCATATCAGCAGCATAGCAGTGTAAATTGCATCATTTTTCTACGAATCGCGTCTATCAGTTCTCTTGATGATACAAAATCGCTCGATTATATGAGTTTGATTGAATACAGCCTTCATTTTCATTGACCGTTAGTAGATTGAATCTCAGTGAAAATCTGATAGTGTTAGTGTATTTTCCGGTAATTGGCGCGGTTAGATAACAACTGTTGCGGTATATGAAATAACTGGCCCAGTTTTTCAGAAATAAATGATAAGTGCAAGTTGTATCGTGAAACTTCAATAAAAGAACCATTGGTTACAGTACTGTAGCGTGTTTATGGTTTCCTAACATAAAGCCGAAGAGCGGAGACTGTCCGAGACAAATGGCCCATCGGTTTAGAGCTCAGAAAATGGCAACGCACGACGCCAACACTCGACCGTGCACACGGGATTGACACAGAATCAGCACGTATGTTATGGCAGACACCATAAAATAATTGTTACAGATATGCACAGAATGATGACAGATGGCTGTCGGTATATTCGTTGGAACAGTTATAAACGATTATTTCCCGCGTGTATTCTCATTTTATGCTGTTCTGTCTAGTTTTCTTTCATACCAACACAGCCCTGGTTTCTAAGTGAAATTGACAAAGAGAGGAGAATACAAAGGTCCGTTGGAATAGCACGAAGAAACGGGACATCACGGGTGTACTTGAACGCAGAAATAGTACCTTTTTCTTTGCGAACACGCTTATGCGTCATTCACCTAACAGCCGGAAAACGAAAAAGGCAGCTCTGAGGCTCGGCGTTGACTTTTAGGTAACCGCGGTCGTCCACTGGAGCGAGTGGTTGATCGTGAGACAGCAACCAAAACGGCCGCACAAAAGTGCTTGGGTAATGGTTGTAAAAACTGAAACTGAACCTAACATCTCTTTCAGAACACTAAATCAAATGAAACCTTATGATATTTTGTCTCAACCTCATTTACGTATCTTGGTTTCCAACTTCGGATTTTGATAATCCGTATGCTTAACTATTTTTCTTTTAGGATGTCGGACTTCCAGAGAATCGTCAGAGATGCAAAGAGGCAATGGATGCGTGCCAAACTATTTTAATGTCGGTGGCTGAGGGATTAAGTCCTCTACCGCTTACAACATTCTCCCGTTGTATAGGTGAGTCTTTGATGCTTATCACAGTCTTATTTATAATTTCAGCTCGTCATCCACTATTAACATACTAATCACACTAACGTGAGCATAAGTTTTTTTCTGATGTGTGTACTATCTCTTCGTAATTGTACATCCTTTTAACTTTTGGTCACCATTCAGTCTAACTGACATTCAAATATGTTCAATCGACGGCTTTTCCCTCACATACCTTAGGATTTTCCGAACAATCTGGGTTCGCAGTAGAGTGGTGATCTGGTCCTGAATTCGACCCCTATCCCCAATGCCCGGTTTCATCAGTTCTGTTTTCCCAAGGAGCCGCAATCTCTTCATGAATGTTGACTACACAATTGTATATTCAATGAATGGAAAGGCATTTAAACAGTACTATTATTACCATTATCATTATTGATATTATTCGCTGTCTGTGATGTTTTAGTTGTTGTATCTGGTGCAAACCGACACGTTCGTTGTATGTTCTGTATTTTTAGGGGTTCATTTACTCGAATTGTTGTCCACCAATAATTTGGCCTTTCCATGCTTATGCCATTGGGTTGTGACAGTCATTCTAACTCAACTCGAATCTGTACGTAGCAGTGCCGACTAATCCGATTCCGTTGGTTATGCCTTTGTGTGTACGTGTGTGTTTGCGTGAAAACCTGAGATAGAGAAAGCGTTAGAGGTCATTCGTCCATGATTGTTTTCGTGTCCGATCGCACTTGTCTAATGTCGCGAACGTTTGACGCACGTGTCGCCTACGTGTATCCTTTAAATCAAGCATGTGCACCTGTGTAGCCTATTTCGAATCACTCACCTCACAGACAACACTGCACGAAGTTATCCTTGACCAGTTTATGATCTTCCGAATCGGACCACTTTGTTGACTTTACTCCGCATACTGTTTGTGGATAATGATATACTTCGTTCATGATGAGTTTACACTTAACCGTAGTGTCCCCATAACGACACGAGATACACGTGATGGCTTCTCCCGACCGTATGCCCATCCATGTCTGAAACATCGATGGTTAGTTGTCAGACAAAGCTGGGTCTCTCAGGACCCACTGCTTAGGTACCTCTTGGTTTCCCTTAACTAATCTCTCTCTCCTGGAAAGGTCACTCCGGTAAATGAACATATTGATAAGCATTTCACCCTTCAAAGATCCCATAAGCTGAACTTAGATCCTGGGTATCTGGGGCCTCCTACCAACGATGAAAAAGTCTTCACACTTTCTGCTTTAACAGCTGTCTCTCACTAGCCATTAAGCTGTTGCCCTGTCTCATGGTGTGCATGGGGCTAAGAGCCAATTCCGAACCGGTCATCGATGTCTATGTGGTAGGCGGCTCTGCCGTCGCCCGGCTCACTACCACGCCTGATTTATTGAAGCCTTATGTGGTCCGCCATTCCAAGTTTCAGGATCATGGTTGCCGGTTTCCTCACAACATAAACATGAATATATAAAATCACAAACATTCACGTACGCTCGCTCGCTCTATGCACTCAAACTGTAAACACGCACTCATCACCCTCACCAACATTCGCGGACTGAACCGCAATATTGATTCTGTACACCACTTTCTCCATTCTTCTTCTCCGCTCGCCCTTTTTTGACCGAAACAAAAATCTCCCCCTCGTTAGACACCACCCACCTTCAATTATCCAACTACACTCTCCATTCCTCCTTTCTACCTAAAGCTGGTATCTGCGCCTTTATTTACCAATCAGTGGCCGCCTCCAGGATCCCAAAGCTGGACTTCTCCAATCGTGAATTTCAGCTGATGTA